>CAUDMG010001133.1:392500-427500 GCA_958450375.1 Homarus gammarus | reverse complement strand
CACAACACAACCCAACCCAACACAACACAACCCAACACAACACAACACAACCCAACACAACACAACCCAACCCAACACAACACAACCCAACCCAACACAACATAACCCAACACAACACAACACAACACAACACAACACAACCCAACCCAACACAACACAACCCAACCCAACACAACACAACACAACCAACACAACACAACACAACACAACCCAACACAACACAACCCAACCCAACACAACACAACCCAACCCAACACAACACAACCCAACACAACACAACACAACCCAACCCAACACAACACAACCCAACACAACACAACACAACACAACACAACCCAACCCAACACAACCCAACCCAACACAACACAACCCAACCCAACACAACACAACACAACACAACCCAACCCAACCCAACACAACACAACCCAACACAACACAACCCAACACAACATAACCCAACACAACACAACCAACACAACACAACACAACACAACCCAACCCAACACAACACAACCCAACACAACACAACACAACCCAACACAACACAACACAACACAACACAACCCAACACAACACAACCCAACACAACACAACACAACACAACACAACCCAACACAACCCAACCCAACACAACACAACAACCAAACAAGACAAAATATCGAACACATGAACACATAAAGGGTCACCTGACATAATGTACTACACAGAGCACTACACACCTGACCAAAACACGTATACTTGTTTTATTTTTACGCCCTCTAACAACGCCACATGGGGGGGGGGGGGTAGGTAGGGGGGGGGGGGCTGTGACCCTATATAACGCCCACGACCTAACGCATTTACGCTCTATATTACACCACTGGGAAAACATCATTTATAAACCTGGTAAATTTACGTTTTTTTTTTTATAAGCCAAAATAATACCCAAAAAAATATCTAAAATTAAGTTAAACAAGAAAGAAAATAATAAAAAATAACCCCTTCTGAATTTACGCATTTTTACACCTTGCAATAAGCTAGTGTAGGAAAGTGGATATTATTATCATCCGTAACAGTCTTGAAGTTACGCATTTTTGAGGTCAGTGTACGCAAGGTGGTGGGGGAGGGTGGGGTAGTGGGGAAAGGAGGAGGCAGGGGTAGTGGGGAAAGGAGGAGGCAGGGGTAGTGGGGAAAGGAGGAGGCAGGGGTAGTGGGGGAGGAAAGCAGGGGTAGTGGGGGAAGGAGGAGGCAGGGGTAGTGGGGAAAGGAGGAGACAGGGGTAGTGGGGAAAGGAAGAGGCAGGGGTAGTGGGGGAGGAAAGCAGGGGTAGTGGGGGAAGGAGGAGGCAGGGGTAGTGGGGAAAGGAGGAGACAGGGGTAGTGGGGAAAGGAGGAGGCAGGGGTAGTGGGGGAGGAAAGCAGGGGTAGTGGGGGAAGGAGGAGGCAGGGGTAGTGGGGAAAGGAGGAGACAGGGGTAGTGGGGAAAGGAGGAGGCAGGGGTAGTGGGGAAAGGAGGAGGCAGGGGTAGTGGGGAAGGAGGAGGCAGGGGTAGTGGGGAAAGGAGGAGGCAGGGGTAGTGGGGAAAGGAGGAGGCAGGGGTAGTGGGGAAAGGAGGAGGCAGGGGTAGTGGGGAAGGAGGAGGCAGGGGTAGTGGGGAAAGGAGGAGGCAGGGGTAGTGGGGGAGGAAAGCAGGGGTAGTGGGGGAAGGAGGAGGCAGGGGTAGTGGGGAAAGGAGGAGACAGGGGTAGTGGGGAAAGGAAGAGGCAGGGGTAGTGGGGGAGGAAAGCAGGGGTAGTGGGGGAAGGAGGAGGCAGGGGTAGTGGGGAAAGGAGGAGGCAGGGGTAGTGGGGATAGGAGGAGGCAGGGGTAGTGGGGAAAGGAGGAGGCAGGGGTAGTGGGGAGGGAGGAGGCAGGGGTAGTGGGGAAAGGAGGAGGCAGGGGTAGTGGGGAGGGAGGAGGCAGGGGTAGTGGGGGAAGGGGGAGGCAGGGGTAGTGGGGAAAGGAGGACGCAGGGGTAGTGGGGAATGGAGGAGGCAGGGGTAGTGGGGAAAGGAGGAGGCAGGGGTAGTGGGGAAAGGAGGAGGCAGGGGTAGGCAGGTGAACTATAAGCCAACCATTTACTCAATGTTAAAAAATGGTGTGTGTGTGTGTGTGTGTGTGTGTGTGTGTGTGTGTGTGTGTGTGTGTGTGTCCGGGGGTGAGCTATAGGTCCTATTATGGTTATTTACTATACCCCTATTAACTGGTCATTGCCCTATACCCGTTATTGGCATCGTGTGTAACAGCGTTTATCGTGGTGTTCTTTTATCTACACCTGTTTATCAGTATTTCCCTATGTGCCAATTATCGGCTATTTCTCCAGTGTATTGATTATTATCGGCTTCTTCCATACACCGTTTATTTTGGTTCTTCCCATAACGTCGTTTATTGGGTTTTGCTACGAGAGAGAGAGAGAGAGAGAGAGAGAGAGAGAGAGAGAGAGAGAGAGAGAGAGAGAGAGAGAGAGAGAGACTGTTCTTCACATATCCAACAAAAGCACAACAACAGAAAGAACAACAACAACAATAACAACCACCACTACCACTAACAACACCAACCACCACCATCCACCACCACAACAACAACAACAATAACAACCACCACTACCACTAACAACATCAACCCTCACCAACTACCACCATCCACCACCACAACAACAACAACAACAACCACCACTACCACTAACAACACCAACTACCACCATCCACCACCACAACAACAACAATAACAACCACCACTACCACTAACAACATCAACCCTCACCAACTACCACCATCCACCACCACAACAACAACAACAATTCTCATAACACGGCATTAGGTTGTAAATTATCCCCAAATAATATCGGAAGCCTAATGAGTTAATATTATTAATAGATGTTTTTACTACAACAGGTAAAACTAATTATAGTAGTTATATATGATAATTGATACGTGATAATTCCAATAATGTATGTATGTATGTATGTATGTATGTATGTATGTTTGTGTATTTATAGATGGGAATACGTGTGTGTATTGTGTTGACTACCCTCCCTCCTCTTCCCTCCACCAGCTGTCTACCCTCCCCCTCCTCCCTCCACCAGCTGACTACCCTCCCACCTCCTCCCTCCACCAGCTGACTACCCTCCCTCCTCTTCCCTCCACCAGTTGACTACCCTCCCTCCACCAGCTGACTGCCCTCCCTCCACCAGCTGTCTACCCTCCTCCTCTCTCCACCAGCTGACTACCCTCCCTCCACCAGTTGACTGCCCTCCCTCCACCAGCTGACTGCCCTCCCTCCACCAGCTGTCTGCCCTCCCTCCACCAGCTGACTGCCCTCCCTCCACCAGCTGTCTGCGCCCTGTCGTACATAACACAGGTGGTGGTCGGGTGTTTTCACGTGTAATCACCAGTCAGGGATAAATCTCCACACAGCTGGTTCTCTCTCCTTTCTCCTTCTTCTTCTTCTTCCTTCTCCTCCTCCTCCTAATCCTCCTTCTTCCTTCTCCTCCTGATCCTCCTCCTCCTCCTTTTCATTTTGCTTCTTCCTTCTCCTCCTCCTCCTTCTTTTTTCATTCTGCTTCTTCCTCCTCCTCCTCCTCCTCCTTTTCATTCTGCTTCTTCCTCCTTCCTCCTCCTGATCCTCCTTCTTCCTTCTCCTCCTCCTCTATTCTCTCTCCTCTTCCTTCTCTTCTCTCGTTTGGCCACCCAATGATGGTGTTTGTTTGGCTAATATTTTGATAAACTTATAGTGGGGTATGGTGACATTACAGTGTGTGTGGTGTATCGTATGGTGACATTACAGTGTGTGTGGTGTATCGTATGGTGACATTACAGTGTGTGTGGTGTATCGTATGGTGACGTTACAGTGGGTGTGGTGAATCGTGTCGTGATCTTTTAGTGGGTGTGGTGACATTTCAATGGATGTGGTGAATCGTATGGTGACCTTTTAGTGAGTGTGGTGACATTTCAGTGTGTGTGGTGAATCGTGTGGTGACATTTCAGTGAGTGTGTGGTAAATCTCTGTGATGGTAAATATTACAGTTATTTTTTCTAATGACACACACACACACACACACACACATACACACACATACACACACACACACACACACACACACACAGAGGTCATGACCCCTTAATATCCTCCCATCACACAGGTCATTGACTCTCCCGATAATCGACTCGACTCATTATTAGAAAAAAAAAAAAAATACGTTTCCACAGAACATGTTTTGAAAGGCAGAATATTGACGCCAAAAAATATATATGCTTGATGCTTCTATCTATCTATTTATTTATTTATTTATTTATATTTTTACTTGTATGTTTTTTTTTTACGTATTAAACCTTGAAAACGTCGGCTGTGTGTGTGTGTGCGCCAGTAAATAGTCTCGAGAATCTTGGTTCGAGATCCCGACGCACTGTGCCGAGGCTTTGCAGGCCCTGATGTGGTGGTGATCCCGAGCGGGTGTTTGAGTCAATCTCACTTTAGCGGAAGCCGTGGCGTGGTGGATACGAGTTTGATTCACAATAGGAAGATTCCCGGGTTCGACATTATGGGTACATTCTGAGGGGGTGGCAGTAATGGTGTTGCTGTTGTTGTTGTGGTTGTTGTTGTGGTTGTTGTGGTTGATGATTTTGTTGTTGTGCTTGTTGTTGTTGTTGTTGATTTTGTTGTTGTTGTTGTTGTTGATTTTGTTGTTGTTGTTTATTTTGTTGTGGTTGTTGTTGTTGTTGTTGTTGTTGATTTTGTTGTTGTTGTTTTTGTTGTTGTTGTTGTTGTTGTTGTTCCGTGTCAGGTGTGAGGAAAGGTTCGATATCCTAATCCTATTCGGGTCTTCTACGTTACTTAAAATAATAATTGTTGTTTAATTATTATGAATGAGAATTTTTTTTTTGTTTTACTGTAGAAATATTCTCTCTCTTTCTCCTTTACCATAAATAAACAAACACGAGAAATACACACACACACACACACACACACACACACACACACACACACACACACACACACTTCCCGGAAATATAGCCGGCAGCCGGTAAATGATTTGGGACGGCCATCTGACCTACCACACACACACACACACTGTCCCTTCCACCTAATACGTTGTCATGGCCCAGGTGTCACGTTGTCATGGACCAGGTGTCACGTTGTCATGGACCAGGTGGAATGTCCCAGAGGAGGAGGAGGAGGAGGACGAGGAGGAGGAGGAGGAGGAGAAGAAAAGCAGGAAAAGGAGTAGGCAAAGGAAGAAAGAAGAGAAGTAAACAGAAGTAACAAGTAGCACCAGGAGTAGCCGAAGTAGCAAAAGTAGCACCAGAAGTAGCCGAAGGAGCATCAGAAGTAGCCACAGTAGCACCAGAAGTAGCCGAAGGAGGAGGAAGATGTGTAAGTCGAAGAACCAAGGGGAAAACAAGTCAAAGTTCAAATCACGTTTAATACTTGGTGGTGAAGGCCCGGAGTTGAACATTAAATTGTACAAGTTGGTAAGAGTGAATCCCGGCGTGAAAATGACCTTGTTCAACTGGGCATAAATAGTGGTGTGTGATGAGAGAGAGAGAGAGAGAGAGAGAGAGAGAGAGAGGTTCACACTACAATCGCTCAGTATATATATATAGGTCGCTTCCTTTATACCTAGTTTTTTTTTATAATTCTAAATTCTATCTCTAACTAAATCATTATATAATTTTATACCTTCTACCCGTAAAATTTTAGTGAAAAAAGTGATTGTTTGAGTCGATATGATTAAAAATAATTAAATTTTTCAATCGCATAAGTTCTCCGAGAGGTAAACGGCACCATTTTTACACTTTAGGTTTCCTCCCGGAGCAGTGGTGCCCGATCTACCAGCTACACCACCCTCCCCCTCCTCACTCCGCCGGGCAGGAACTAATCTATTATACATAGTGGTATGCTAACGACTGCGATAAATCTCTACAGGTAAGAGGTTATATTCACCCTTTAAATCATTCTGGCAATTTTGCACTTTGAATACCGCCTGTGTGAAAATGCATCGTGTTTTGTTTTGGCGAGATTTTGGCGGGGTCCAGACTAGGGCGAATAAATTGGCGGGAAAAATCTATCACGGGGGAATTAACGGTGATTTGTTTTTGTTTTTTGGATTAAATTATCACCTATGTGTATTAGACGTTGACGCAGTTGATGTAGAGCGGTGAGTGTGTGAGGGGTCATCAATGCGGCCGCTTGTGTTGTGAAGGTCAATTTCTGTCACACCATGGCCACTGTCACACCAACCATGGCTACAGTTACACTACCTCTAGCCACAGTAACACCACCAGTCACACCTTACCATGGCCAGTCACATCACCCAATGATGATTGCGTTGCGTTGCGTCAGGTTAGGTTAGGTTAGGTTAAATTAGGTTAGTTAACGTTAGTTTAGGTTAGGTTAGGTTAGGCTAGGCTGGGACCCACTAAGACCCTACAGTCACCTTACAAGAATGTGTCAAGTCAAACACCGTAAATTTACATGGTCGTACATTAAGGTCACGACTGTGTACAGCAGAGTCATGTTATCTGCTGTAATCTCGCCAAACTGCCTCACATTCCCAGAACTTCCAGCGTTTATTTTTGTTGTTGTTTCTTGAGCTGAGAATTCGAGAACGGATCCAGCTGGTTCACCCCAAATTACGGCACCAAGTTTAAAGGCAGAGAATGGCGGTGACATTGCAGTAAGACTCGACCTTGGCCTCGATGTATGTAATAGTTCCCGGAACCTAACCTAACCTAACCTAACCTAACCTAACCTGACCTAACCTAACCTAACCTAACCAAACCAAACCTAACCTAACCTAACCTAACCTAACCTAACCTAACGAAACAGCGAGACACATCATAACTATACATAAATACATACATACATACATACATACATACAAACAAACATACATATGATATAGACACGTATATACACACTCACATGTATGTAAATCTCAGAGAAAAACTCCACAGTCATACGCACATAATGACACGCACACACACTTATATGAACATAAGTCTTACACACAAAGAAAGAAAGTGACATAGTGTTTAGTGAAGGAAATTTACGATATAATTGAAGCCTTTAGGTGAAGAGGGTGAGTAGTTAGGGTCTCACTTAGGTACAGTAGAACATTATTAGTGAGACGTGTACGTTTTGTCTCTCTCACACACACACACACACACACACACACACACACACACACATAGGAGACGTAAACTCGCTTACACTAAATAGCTGCCAATTTTCTTCGTTCTTCTATTTGATGGGAGTGCCAATAGTGCCACGCTTGTGAGAGAGAGAGAGAGAGAGAGAGAGAGAGAGAGAGAGAGAGAGAGAGAGAGAGAGACTCATCACAGAACAATTCATTATCAAACCTTACAATACTCACTAATTATTCATAATTAACAACAACAACAAAAACAAACAAACAAACTCATTACGGACGACATAAACATTTTTCATACGAATGTTTTCACGTTATTTGTTTTTTTTCATTAATATTTTTTCAAATACATGTGTGAACGTGACGTCAGAGAGAGAGAGAGAGAGAGAGAGAGAGAGAGAGAGAGAGAGAGAGAGAGAGAGAGAGAGAGAGTCGTCTCGTATGACGTCACTCATCTCGGTATCATAACCAACTTTCCAGAGCTCTTGAGGCTGAAGTTAATGGGAGGTCATTAGAGGTCACTGGAGGTTAAATCACAGGCCACTCAGAGAGTTTAAAACACTCGCCACTCAGAGAGCTTAACACACTAGCCACTCAGAGAGCTTAACACACTACCCACTCAGAGAGCTTAACACACTACCCACTCAGAGAGCTTAACACACTACCCACTCAGAGAGCTTAACACACTACCCACTCAGAGAGCTTAACACACTACCCACTCAGAGAGCTTAGCACACTAGCCAATCAGAGAGCTTAACACACTACCCACTCAGAGAGCTTAACACACTACCCACTCAGAGAGCTTAGCACACTAGCCAATCAGAGAGCTTAACACGCTAGCCACTCAGAGAGCTTAACACACTACCCACTCAGAGAGCTTAACACACTACCCACTCAGAGAGCTTAACACGCTACCCACTCAGAGAGCTTAACACACTACCCACTCAGAGAGCATTAGACACAGCCCCACATAAGTAAACAACAATTAACACCCAAACAAAAAAATTAACTGATCCTATTAATCCTAAAATAATGTGATAATTACACAAGAAAAAAACTAATGGATAATTAATTGACCTAAGAATATTAAAGGTTAATTATAAATGAGGTAACTAATGAGCAAATTAACCTGGGTATCATTGGAGTTTTCAAGGTGCATAAATCACTTCTGGGACAGGTGTGTGTGTGTGTGTGTGTGTGTGTCCTACTATATATATTTCACAACATAAATATACACATACACCAACACGCCCATGAAATCACGGATATATATATATACTCAGTAGTGATGTATGTGCCAGTGTATGCGGTGACTGTTGTACACACACATATATGAACAGCATACACGGGGGCTAGGTATGTACACACAGTATACACATGAGTAGAAACCAACGCTAAATGCATACACACACACACACACACACACGCACACGCACACACACACACACTCAAAAAGGAAATGCAGTCATTATTGTGTGTAACAGTCCTTTTTGTGAAAGAGTGGAGAGAGGAAGGGGTGATAAATGGAAGATAGGGGAAATAAGACGAAGAAGGGAGGGGAAGGAAAGGGGAGAGGAGAGGAGAGGGAGAGGCTTGATAATTTCTTGCTTTTCTCAATGCCCCGTTTCACATTTTCTTTCTCACAATCGAATAACAAAAAACGGGAACAGGTGAGGATGCTTATAGTGTCTCTCGTCAAATTAAAATCATTCGCGTCTATATTTTTTTAAAGGCTGGTAAATGGAGCGCCAATTCGAACTGGTATTTTCTGTCGCCTGTTATGTCTTTTAGCGCCAAATAATTTCCCGCCAACTCGATTTTGTTTTTTCTTCTCTTACGATTTTTGGCGCCAAATTATTTCCCGCGAAAATGTCATCTGAAGACATGTAAAACCAGAAAGTAAAAAATAAAGTGAATTATTCTCTTGTGCAGATTGACGTAATAAAGGAATGAATAACTAGTTGACAAGTGTTCGGTAACATGGGTCAAATACGCTGCACTTTATTCATTTTGGGCTGATTTCATATATGGCAATAAAAAAATGTCAGTCACGTAACATTTTAATGATATATGTGTATATGTAGTGTAGGAGTATAAGATACGTACTTGTGTTGGTATGGATATATTAAATACAAGGTTAGCAATACTGAATAGGAGAATGGAGAGAATACAACGCCGAGGCTGTGTTAATTCACCAAACTGAGTATCCCATGTACCTTCGGCAATAAGGCCCGTTCCTTACGGTGAAGGCCTGCCTATACCTACACCACCGGCTGATTTGGAAGAGCTATCAACTTGGGATGAGGAAATTGAGGAAGAAATCCCAGAATCACCCCATGGTCCTCCTTTAATTGACCAGACTTCAATGAACCACAACTTATAGAACAAAGTGAACTGAATGATTTTGTACGTGATCTCCGTCTGTCAAAACTGAAGGCGTAAATTTTAGCATCACGACTGCAGGAATGGAACTTGATAGCGAAACGGATAGGAATGCTTTTAGGTCAATAAATATTACATTATCTTCATTCTACAGTATAGAGGACTCCCTGTGTGTGTACTGATGCAGATGGACTAATGTCAGAGTTGGGAGAAAAACATGAGCAAAAGGAATGGCGGCTTTTCATAGATTCTCCAAGTTTAGTTTGAAAGCAGCATTGTTCCTTAATGGGAGCCAGAAGCCCTCAGTTCCAGTAGCGCATTCTGTAGGGTTGAAGGAAACGTATGATAGAATGGAGAAAATACTGACCGCTATTAGATGCAAGGAGTATAGTTGGCAGATCTACGGCGATTTGAAGGTTATAGCCCTTCTACTCGGCCTTCAAGGAGGGTTCACGAAATATTGTTGTTTTAGGTGTTTATGGGACAGAAGAGCAACAGAAAAACACAACAACACAAAGGACCGGCCAGAGAGAGAAGAGTTTGTTCCAGGAAAAAGCAACGTTAAATACTCCCCTGTTAGACCCAAACGGTGTACTCCTACCTCCTTTACACATCAAGCTGAGACTAATGAAGAATTTTGTGAAGGCTGTGGACAAACAAGGTGATGGGTTCATGTACCTGAGGGGAAAATTCCAACAGCTCAGTGATGCTAAGGTCAAGAGGGTATCTTTGTTGGCCCACAGATAAGAAAGTTACTTCGTGATGGCGACTTTGAAAACAAATTGAATGAAAATGAGCTCGCTGCGTGGAGGTCCTTCACCTCTGTAGTCGAGGGGTTTCTTGGACACAAGGAGGAAGAAAACTATTGCCAGCTTATTGAGAAACTTTTAAAAAACTACAAAAACTTAGGATGCAGGATGTCCCTGAAAGTCCACCTCCTACACTTGCACTTTGACTTTTTTCCTGAGAACCTGGGGACGGTTAGTGATGAACAGGGAGAGCGATTTCATCAGGACATTAGACGTATGGAGGAAAGGTACCAGGGTAGAGGGGATCCTGTCATGATGGGGGACTAGTGCTGGGTTTACAATGGGAGGACAACACAACACAGTGGCTCATGTAATACTCTGAGTCTTATGATTGTTTTCATTATTTATTGAATTTTGGTGTGATGACGTGGGAAAAAGTGACAGGAATAACAGGAAAAAAAGTATTTTAAGTTTTTGTAATTGTAAGGTTATATTTCATTATAACAAATAAACTGTAAGTGGCAGAGAATTTTTATTGCCGGATTTGAAATCATCACCTCAAAATTACCAAAGGGAAGCTGCTCTGAACCATGTTACGGATTTTGTTTTTTAAATGTTGCCTAGTGTAATTAGTGTCAAATAGTAATGTGTAAATGGCGGGAAAAATGATCTACAATACATATTTTTTTCTGATCTACAAATAATGATTGAAAAAGAGTGAGTGAAATAATTGGCCAAAAAATTGACAAATAATTTATTTATTTTTTTGTGAGTAAAATATTTTATAGGACTGCCTGAATGACCTTATTTCAAGCTTTGAATAATAATGGAAAATTTGAGTAGGTGTGAATCATTGTGAGTATTTATTATTATTATTACTTTTTTTTTAAGTGATGAAACTGTGACTTATATACCAGAAAAAAAGGTATTAAATTTTTCATGCAGTATTTTTTTCCCTGTTGGTGAAGGATGACGTCACGTTATCAATACCTATAATGACTTTGAATTAGAGACAAATATTAATAGTCTCTCTTCTGTCTCTCTACTTATCTATTTCTCTCTTTCTTTCCCTTGTTTCTCATCTCTTCCCTCACCACAAGAGTAGGACCCCTCAGCCGCGTCCCTTCCCCTCGTCACCTGACACCTGATAGAGTGGTCCACTTGTCTGTCTGGTCGAATTTTTTCTTCACCTGTTTATATCTTTGTTAGTCTGCCTTTATGTTTGTATACCTGTAAGGTTGTCTGTCTGTCCATCTGTTGGTATGAGTGTCCGTCTCACTGTTTGAGTTTCTGTATGTATGTATGTATGTATGTATATGTGTGTATGTATGTATGTATGTATGTCTGTACGTATGTATGTATGTATGTATGTATGTACGTATGTATGTATGTTAATAATAATAATAATAATAATAATAATAATTAACGGTTTATTGAAAGAGCTTGGCAGCCAGAAGGCTGAAAATATACAGTTACATATTTGGGGAGTGGGTTACGAATTACAAATAATATACAAGTAACATAAGTGACACAAATAAGACATATAATAACTTAGATGGGGAAAAGCTCAAACTACAGTTCAATTCAACATAGTGACAGTGTTACAGTATTACAAGTTATTGATAATTTTTACAATGGTTGGGACTGGGCTGTTCTTATAGCGATCAGTTCGTGCACGTATGGGCTGGATGCGGTTGTGGTGTCGAACAGCAATTCTCGGACAAGGGACCTCGGGTGGTAGTAGGAGCCGGTGTCGGGGATGGTGTAGAAGCTTCTTACCAAATTTGCAGATGAGGTCGTGGTGATGGTCAGTGAGAGTCGAAAGGGTCAGTGTGTTGAGCGCTTCTTGATATGTGGAGTAGGAGGAGGAGAGAATAATCTTGCATGCCCTCTTTTGCACTTTTTCTAGGTGTTTACGTTGTGTGGCATTTAGGGAGGAAGACCAGGTGGGGGAGGCATAGGTGAGCTTGGGAAGTATGAATGTTGTGTAAACACTGAGGAGCTCGTGTGCAGGAACTCCGAGGGACTTGAGTCGGCGGAGGAGGTGGAGACGGAAACTGGAGGATTTGACAACTTCATTGACGTGTGGTTTCCAATTTAGTTTGTTGTCTATGGTGACGCCGAGGAGCTTCGTGGAATCTACGACCTGGAGTGTGTTCGGACCTAGAGTAATGGAAGGAGGTGGGACAATGTCGGAGGAGAGGTTGATGTGCATAACCATGGTCTTGGTATGGTTGATGGTGACATGGTTGTTGGTAGCCCAGTTTTGGAGACTGTTCAATAAATCCTGAAGGGCGGTATAGTTGGGAGCAGAATTGTTGACGCTGATCCCAATGGTGGAGTCGTCGACATATTTCCAGCGAGCAGGGGTTTCTCTTAGGGCATCATTGATGAGCATAAGGAAGCAGAGTGGTCCCATCTTGGTGCCTTGGGGGACGCCACAGGTGAGTGACTGAAAGGTGGAGACAGCCCCTCGGAAGCGTACAGCTTGGCGTCGGTCACTGAGGAAGTCTGTAAGCCATGGTATGAGGCTTCTTCGAAGCCCGAGGTCAATAGCTTTGTTGATGATTATATTGTGGTCGACTAGGTCGAACGCTTTAGTGAAATCAATGAAGGCGACAGCTACAGACGTTTTTCGTTTCTCGAGATGGCGGTATATGTAATCGAGAAAGCTGACAAGACAGTGAGTGGTGGAGGAAGTTTTCATGTTGCCAAATTGCTGAGGGTCTACGACTCCTGCAATATCAGCATAAGCCCAGTCGAACACAAAACTTTCACAGATTAGGCTGGGTATTGGGGTGATTGCAATAGGTCGTAGCTGATTTAAGGATTGTGGGCTGGTTGACTTGGGCACTGGTGATACATAAGAGGTCTTCCAGTCAGCTGGGCATCTGGCTTGACTGAGAGAAGCATTGATGATGGAGCAGAGGGGTTTAGCAAGCTCCGGGGAGAACTCCTTGAAGAGTTTCATTGGTAAGTCAATGGGGGTGGTAGAGCGTTTTAATTTTAGTTTGTCCAGGCGTTTTGCTACGTCAAATTCTTCTACTAAGTCAGTGGGAAGGGAGGCTGGTAGGTAAGCAGGGAGAGTGGTTGTGTCAAGCCGTGGGAGCGTCTGGCATATAGTAGCGAAATGGTTATTTGTTTGCTCAGCTGCGTCAACACTAGTGAGATGGCTAAGGAAGGGGAGGGGGTGTGTCTTATTGTTTAGTCCACAGAGTTCTTTAAGCTTACCATACCATTGACTGATGTTGGTCTGTTTCAGGTGTTGTAATTTGGTTGGGTAGTGGGATTTCTTTGCAGTGCGTATTTCGCGGATGACTCGGTTGCGAAGGGACCTGTATGTATGTATGTATGTATGTGTGTATGTATGTATATATGTGTGTACTTTTATTTACATTTGAACAATACTTATCTACTCCCTCACTTACATAGATCATTTATTGCTTACTTAAATACTTTCTAAATTACTTATATACTTAATTATGTATTTACCTACTTAAGGGCCATCTGACAACGTACCTGGAGGAGTGAAATTAATCCTAATTAATTGAAGTAACATAAGTAGGAACAACTTTAATTTAGGTGATTCTTAATTTTAGTAACTCACATTTTTTTTTTGATTGGTGATATAATTAATTTTTTGCATTATTATTATTATTATTATTATTATTATTATTATTATTATTATTATTTAGCAGTATTATCGTCTCCATACCGTTCTATAAAACCAAAGTTATAGTTCTAATCATTTTCAAAAAACCAACCTCAAAACTAAAGTACTTTTCGAGAATCAAAATCAGAATTCAAAATTTCCTAAGATAAAGTTTTAATATTTTTAGAGACGAAAATAATCTGAACGTCTATATTTTTCCCAGATCAACAGCACCAGAGTTATTTTTTTCCTACCATTTTAAATCAGTCAAGTAAGACGTATATATGTGGTGGGGTACTGATGAGGGGAGAGGAAGGGAAGGAAGGGGGGAGGTGGTGAAGGGAGGAGAGAGGAAGGGAAGGAAGGGGGGAGGTGGTGAAGGGAGGAAAGAGGAAGGGAAGGAAGGGGGGAGGAGGGTGGAGCAGGAAAACGAGGGAGAAGGTAAAAGTGAATGGGAGGGTAGGGAGGGTAGAGAGGGTAGGGAGGGAGGGTGGGTAGGGAGGGAGGGTAGGGAGGGAGGGAGGGTAGGGAGGGAGGGAGGGTAGGGAGGGAGGGAGGGTAGGGAGGGAGGGAGGGTAGGGGAGGGAGGGAGGGAGGGAGGGAGGGAGGGGAGGGAGGGTAGGGAGGGAGGGAGGGAGGGAGAGAGGGCAAACGAAAGAGGTGGAAAGGGGAAAAAAGACTGAGGGAGAGGGAAGGACGTGGATAGGATGAGAGAGAGAGAAAGAGAGAGAGAGAGAGAGAGAGAGAGAGAGAGAGAGAGAGAGAGAGAGAGAGAGAGAGACCGTGTGGTGGTACAGCCGGAAAAGCCGACGTGATACAGAGATTAAGTCGTCACGGCTGAGGAGGTAAACACGATTATATATCAGTCTTAGCAGCGAACCCTCTTTCCCACCTCCCTCCCACGCCTTCCCACGCCCTTCCATACTCCTCCCACGCCCCCCCATGTTTTTACACACCCTCCCACGCCTTCCCACGCCCTTCCATGCTCCTCCCACGCCCCCCCATGTTTTTACACACCCTCCCACGACATCCCATGACCTTCCACGCCTTCCCAATACATGCTACACCCTCCCACGCCCGCCAACGGTCCTCCTATGCCCCATCGCGCCCCCCCCACACCTTCCTACGCCCCCACACGGCCCCTCATGATTGAGACAAACACCACAATTTACTGCCGTTTGGCTTGAGGGTCAACACTACTGCCCTACTGAGTGAAGGAGGAGGAGAAGGAATAGGAGGAGGATGGGAGCGGGAAGAGGAGGAAGAGGGGGAAGGAGAGGGAAGAGGAGGAGAAGGAAGAAGAGGAGGAGTAGAAGAAAGGAAGGAAGAAAGGAAGGAAGGAAGGAAGGAATGAAGGAAGGAAGGAATGAAGGAAGGAAGGAATGAAGGAAGGAAGGAATGAAGGAAGGAAGGAAGGAATGAAGGAAGGAAGGAAGGAAGGAAGGAAGGAAGGAATGAAGGAATGAAGGAAGGAAGGAAGGAATGAAGGAAGGAAGGAAGGAAGGAAGGAAGGAAGGAAGGAAGGAATGAAGGAAGGAAGGAAGGAAGGAAGGAAGGAATGAAGGAAGGAAGGAAGGAAGGAAAGGATAAATCATGATTCTATTACATAATCAAATCAAAAATAAACCTCTTACCCATAATTATGATATAAACCCATCAGGTATACTAAAACTCCATATCATTAAACAACACCCAACCACCTCATTCCCCTGGACTAAACGACCCCTTGTTTGCTGTTAAAAAAAAAAAAAAAAATGTTGTTGACCATAGTTGTAAATGTTATATGAATCATTCGTTAATGTTAATTCACCTTGTTTAAATAACTCATTGATTCACCTGGTCAAGGGTGGGGGGGGAGGGGGGAGGGGGGAGGGGGGAGGGGGAAGGGGGAGGGGGGAGGGGGGAGGGGGGAAGGGTAGAGTCAGTGTTTACAAAAATGGTGTTATTATTATTATTGTTTTATTTTTAATGCACACACACACACACACACACACACACACACACACACACACACACACACACACACCAACAATAACATGCAATTTATTATTACTAGGTCACGCAATACTGTGTTGGTGACGTCATTACCATACACTCTACATAATGACAGAAAAAGGCTCGTCCCACCTCTCTCTCTCTCTCTCTCTCCATTACCAATTAATCTACCTATGACCTCTCTCTATAAATATATACATACACATCATTAAGACAATTATCGTCATTATCATTTCAAATAACGAGTTGATGAGTATCATTAAAAGAGAGGGAGTGGCTCCTATAATTACCCAACCTTGTACGCAAAATAATTATAATTTGCATCAATATTGAAATGGAAATCATATTCATAAAATCAATTCAATTTAAAGACACCCAGGAGAGTATGTATGATCGTATGAGCCATGTATACATAAATCATGCATATTTATTGATAGTTATTGTTATGTATGAATCATATATGTATACCTGTATATAAATTCTCTCTCTCTCTCTCTCTCTCTCTCTCTCTCTCTCCAAAAAATAAAACACACACAGCTTAATGCTATAAAAATGGCTTAATCACTATGAAACTAGTTATTTACGCACACACACGCACGCACGCACACGCACGCACACACACACACACACACACACACACACACACACACACACACATTTCATACAGAATACAAAAATAATACAAAATCCCACAAACTGTATTGTCTCCATGTAATTAATCCTATTTCAACCCTGGGGATTTTTTCCTTCTGGAGGGAGAGGGAAAGAGGGAGGGGAGAAGGGGTAGGGGAGGGCGAGGGGGGGAGGGAGGGAGGAGGTAAAAGGAAGGGATAGTAGAGGAGAGGAAGGGGTAAGGAAGGGGTTGTAGCGGAGGAGGAGGGGGAAAGAGGAGAGGGGAGAGGGTAAAAGGAAGAAGGAGGAGGGGGAAGCAAAGGAATGGGGACGGGGGAAGGCAGAGGGAGGGGTAAGGAAGGGATAGTGGGGAAGGGGAAGGGAAAGAATGGAGGGAAAGGGAAGGGGAAAGGAAAGGAGTAGTAGAGAAGAGGGGAGGGGGATGGAGGGGGTACTAGAGAAGAGGGAAGGGGGAGGTAAAAGGAAGGGGTACTAGAGAAGAGGGAAGGTAGTAAAGAAGATGGGAAGGGGAAAGGAAGGGGTAAAGGGAAAAAGTAGTAGATGGAATGGAGGAAATACCAAACGTTTTTATTAATACTTTTTACATATTTTCTATATTTTTTTGTCACCTGAATAATACTAATAATCCCAATATAGAAATTAGTTGTTGTTGTAACGTCTAATTTTAATCACTTGTTTTAATCTACCATAAAAAAAAAATAATAAAAAATAATTAAATAAAATCTTAATTACCTTAACATCTATTTGGTGAAGATAAAGAAAAAATTCTCAGTTGTTTGTTTTCATTAATTTTTATTCTTAGCATTTTTCTCAGGTGACACGAAAGCCAGGTGTCAAAAATGCATATTCTTTTTTTTGTTGTTGTTGGTGGTGTTGTTGTTGTTATTGTTGTTGTTGTTGTTGTTGTTGTTATTGTTGTTGTTGTTGTTGTTGTTGTAGTTATTGGTGGCTGTTGTTGTTGTTGTTTTAAATTTATATAATATTTAGGATTGTAATTATTTATTTACGTGTTCTGATTGAGTCACAGGTGTACACTGTTGCCCGTGTTACATGTTTTTATATAGCATTTAGGGTGCATAAAGGGACACTCTCTCTCTCTCTCTCTCTCTCTCTCTCTCTCTCTCTCTCTTTATCTATATATCTATCTGTTTATCTATCTTTACCTTTGAATATATAATAAAACTTAAATTTACTCACGCACTCACGCACGCACGCACGCACGCACATGAACATTAAGGGAAAACGAAAATAATTCACCTAGAGCGACTCAGGCAGGAAGGTGTGAGGGGAAGACGCCCTGAAGACGTCAAAGGCTTGTTGGTGAGGCGAGTGTGTTGGTGAAGCGAGTGTGTTGGTGAGGCGAGTGTGTTGGTGAGGCGAGTGTGTTGGTGAGGCGAGTGTGTTGGTGATGGTGGTGGGGGAAGGGGAGGGAAGGGGGGTGAAGGAGCTAATTAACCTTTCCACACCCCTCCCTTCACTGCTCTTCCTGACCTTCTACACCCCCTCCGCCCTCACCCCCCCTCCCCTACCTGCCCTTCTACATTCACTCACCCCCCCTCACCCCCCCTCCCCTACCTGCACCCCTAACACACACACACTCTCCTTCTTCTCATTATCTTCCTCCCTGACCTCCCCCCTTCCCCCCTTAAATCACCCCCTTACAACACCTTTCCCCTCTCCTCTAAGTCCCTCATCTTTCCTCTCCTTCCCCTCACCTCCCCCTCCCCCTCCCCCTCCCCCTCACCCTGCTGCCCCCCTCCCAACCTAAATTAGCATAATTGCAGCCACGTCATTAGGTGAGCGAAGGGAGGAGGAGGGGGGGAATCTGTCTTCATTAATTCATAAACTGAGGTTTTGTGGTGGTGTAAACGATAATGGCGGGGGGAGGGGGGAGGGGGGAGGGGAGGGGAGGAGGGGAGGGGGGCAGGGAGAGGTGGGGGAGTAGGGAGAGGGAAGTGGAAGAATGGAAGGAGTTCAGATGGTTTTGATAATAGAAGATGAAAGAGGAGGAGGGGGAGGAGGAGAAGACACAGAAGGTAGAGAAGAAGGAGGAAGTTCTTATAGTTTTATGGTTTGCGAAAGAGAGAGAGAGAGAGAGAGAGAGAGAGGGAGAGAGAGAGAGAGAGAGAGAGAGAGAGAGAGAGAGAGAGAGAGAGAGAGAGAGAGAGACAGACGACAGGCCAGGCACTCAAGCGGCTCTGGTGATGAGTTCATTACCATACACTCTACATAACCCTGACTTATGGCACGGCCTCTGCTCGCTAACTCCATGTTGCGTTGTCTATATTTCATCATTATGTCAATATCTCCTGATTTATGCATCATGTAACTGGTACAGATACATACATTAGTGTTATACATACAATAAAATCCTCTGTTATTTTATAGTATGACATCACGTACTGTATACATTCCTTCGTTTTAATATACGATAAATTGATGTATTATTATTATTATTATTAATTGTGAGTAAGATATCATATTAAAGTACCTGATTGTCTTTAACGTATGAATGATGTATAGTATGTTGTATATTCACTAACGAAATATTGAATGATGTATATATATAATAACACTTTTATGAATATATTTAGACTGGAACAGCAAGACTTGTTATTCGAATCAAATCTGAAATAATTACGTAATGTTGATAATAATACTTCCATTATTTCCTTTGATCTGTGAGGCGTTATTTCTCTATAATACACACACACACACACACACACACACTCACACACTCACACACACACACACACACACACACACACACACTCACACACTCACACACACACACACACACACACACACACACACACACACTCACACACACACACACTCACACACACACACACTCACACACTCACACACACACACACACACACACACACACACGTAAATAGTAAAAAAAAAAAACAATAATAATAACAATAGTAATCATAGAAATAATATCAACATCAATAATGGCAACAGTAACAAAAACAACAACAACAACAAATAAACAGTAAACCAATCCACAATAAAACAACATAAATAAAACCACAACCGCATCCAAGGAGCCATCAGGCGGGGGGGGGGGAGGGGGGGTCTACTTAATGGGGAAATATTACCTGTGGATGAGTCGAGAAGGTAGATGATCCTTCTTCATTAGCAGCACCTGAGAGGGGAGGGGGGGAGGGGGAGGGGAAGGGGGGGGGGGCTATATGTCAGGTGTTTAGGTGTCCAGCTCACAGTGTTTAACCTGAGTGTGAAATATTGCTTAAGGTTTATACTGTATACACCTGTTGGGCGTGACAGGTAAGGTGGGTAGCCAGTGAGTGTTGGGACTATTTTTTTAATGATTTGTTTTGACCTTTTTTTAAATGGTTTATTTTGTCTTTTTATAAATGCTTTATTTTGTTTTTTAAATGGCTTATTTTTACTTTAATATCCACAACATTCACAACATCTCCCCAACATTCATAACATCTCCCCAACATTCATAACATCTCCCCAACATTCATAACATCTCCCCAACATTCATAACATCTCCCCAACATTGACAACCTCTCCCCAACATTGACAACCTCTCCCCAACATTCACAACAAGGAAAACATCAAGAGAGATACCTGACCGCCACCAGGTAAGTCAGGGGTGTTAATTAAGGTGCCCGGGATTATTTCACTTCTTCACCTGAGCACTGAGTTTTTTTAAGACTACCTGTGACTACCTGTGATTACCGACTACCTGTGACTACCTGTGATTACCTGCGACTACCTGTGAATACCAGTGAATACCTGTGACTACCTGGTTTACCTGTGACTCCCTTTGATTACCTGTTATTACCTATGGCTACCTGTGACTCCCTTTGAATACCTGTGATTACATGTTATTACCTGCGACTCCCTTTGAATACCTGTGATTACATGTTATTACCTATGGCTACCTGTGATTACCTGTGGCTACCTGTGCTGCTGGTGTGAGAAATATGACCCTTGTCATTACCTGCTGGTGACTCTCATTCTTACATGCAATTATTTACATAATCCAGGTATTCTATGTGTATATCTTCTTATATATTTTTATAATTAATATTCCAAATAAATGATGCTTATTATTCTGATGTGATAATTTAGTTAATTTTATTTGGGCGAAAAAAAAATCGACGTGACTTTTTTATTGTTTAAATTTCTGAAAAGGTAAAAAAATAAAATATTTTTAAATGTTATATAAGAAACAATTACCTTCCCACAGAAGCTTAACCCTGATTGGACGGTTCATCGCGATCTGCCTTCCCTCGTATGTAAGCTTAACGCTGATTAGATGAACCCTCGTTACTTCACCGCCTTCCCCAACACCGATGAGAGCTTAACGCTGATTGGTCCCCACCGCCGCCACCGATGAGAGCTTAACGCTTATTGGTTCACCTTACTCTAACGAAGGCGAACAGATATTCACTTCCAGCCCTCAACTAACTCACTAAGACAAGAACTCGATTTTACCTTCAGAACCTAACCTAACCTAACCTAAGCTAACCTAACCTAACCTAACCTTCCTCTCCTCTCCTCTCCTCTCCTCTCCTCTCCTCCCTTCCCCTCCCCTCCTCTCATTTCACCTTGGAAGTAAATAGCTCAAAGGTCATTTAACTTTACCTAGGACAAAAAGGGCCCGGTTAAATGGCTTACGCTTCCTTAATTATGACCTTTTTCCCCCCACCTCTAATGTCTCAGCCCAATTGGATATACTAATACCCTAATTAATCGCCTCGTTATATAATCGTCCCTCATTTAGCAAATTTACATAATCCCGACGAGGGTCATTAGTTAACAGAATTCAGAAGTTACCACCTGGGTTTTTTTTTTTCTGTCTGACTGTCTAGATGTCTGTGTGTGTATCTGTATTTATCCGTCTGTCTGTAAGGGTTACCGTATTTATCCGTCTGTCAGTAAGGGCGAACCATAATCCCTGACCCCTGACCTATAACTCATGACCCTCTGACACATCACCCCCCACCCCCCCCAAAAAAAAATTACACCATTAACCGCAGCTTTTGTGTGTGTGTGTGTGTGGGGGGGGGGGGGGGTGATGAGGAGTGGTACGGGGGAAGGGGTAAGGGACGGGAGGTGGGGGGAGGGGGGTGGTGATGAGGAATGGTAAGGGGGAAGGGGGAAGGGACGGGAGGTAGGGGGGGGGGGAGGTAGTAATGTTCTGTCTGTATGTGATATTCAAACTCAAATTTAAAAACATTATCGGGGCGTAATTGCAGTTGAACAATTATTCCATTTGCATTTATGGTGATGATGACGACGTGGCCCTGGCTGATGTGATCGGCTATTGTGTTATATGTTTTGTCAGAGGCTGGATGGGAACCACTGTGTTAATGTAAGTCCGATGGTTTATCCGATAATTCGTATATACAAAAAAAATATGTATTGTAAAGATAGACTGTAAAGGAATGTATTATTTGTGAGTTGAAATAATGTTATGTTTGAGGAGAAATAATTTTAATTTATTTACCTAATGACTGGGGGTAATAAATGATTAATTAGACAGGGAAATAACTGATAATGGGATTAATTATGATTTCAGACGTATGTAAGAGAGAGAGAGAGAGAGAGAGAGAGAGAGAGAGAGAGAGATTAGTATTGTGGCTATCGTCAGTACATTGTTATACCATCGCGTCTCACTCCCACACACAGTCGATGGGAATCAATGTATCAATGCAATTCCCGATAAATTTTGGCTCACTACTTTTGATAAATACGAACAACAACAAAACAAAAACGAAAGAAAGTGATAATTTATGATGATAATTAAATATAAACCAATGAAATAATATAAGAATGGTTTAATTATCAAAATATATCATGAATTAAGACGTGTTGTGGAGCAGGTAACACTACACTTGTTTATATAGGAGTCATGACGTCATATCAGTATATAATAACAATACATATAGGAATTATAATTAGATACAAATATAAAGATTAATAATACGTATGTTAGGATTATTGTAAGTATTTTATAAAAAACACTATGGCTGAGGGCTATTTTCTATCACACACACACACACGCTATTATTCTCGAACTGTGTTGATACTTTGCTTAAAAAAATTCTTCATAAAACAGAATTAATATGTGTTATCGGGTAATGAACATAAAAACAAATAAAAAGGAATGTATGAATTACACTTTGGTATTAATATGAAGTGATAAAAATACTGGAATACGGTAATAAAAATACTTAATTTTGCGCTTGGGATGTCGCTGCCACCACACACGCTGGAACCAATGTCTGACTGTAGCTTTGTTAGTTTACTTAATTCTTAGTATAAAAAAAAAAATGCAATGTGATATATAATTAAACTAAAGACAAATATATGCATTACGGTTAAATATATATAAAAGAATATGAAGATATAGGAAAAATATACACAATGTTATGTTTTAGCGAGCGTTTTGCTGCACACGCTGGATGTAAATCAATATGTTAATTTGGTTAATACTTGAAGGAAAAATATGGACGTGAAGGATGACTTACGACGTGATACAGGCAATTAAATGTAGATAATTATATACAATTAGGATTTAATAGTCATAAAAGATAAAGAGATATAAGGGAACGTTGATAAAAGTGATATATTAGGGCATCGTGTTGACAGTTCTCTAACTACACACGCTCGATGGGAAACAATGTGTTGGGAAACTCCGAAAATTTAGTTAATATTCACGAATAAACACTAAAAAACAATAAATAATAGAATACTAATAACAATTACATTCAAACATATGAATAACGATACAGTACAAACAAAAGTAATGTACAGTAACAGTGACTAAATTATACAATGTTATGTGATCCAGTGTTCCGTATTATTGGAACTCCGGACAATTTCCTTATATCCAAAAAAAATAATTATAGTGTTGACATATAATACAGAATTACATGAGTTATTAAGTTATACCAAAATTACATCATGAAAAAATAATAAAAATATGATTAAAGCGTAAATGACGAGACGAAGTGTGTGTGTGTGTGTGTGTGTGTGTGTGTTATTGGAACTCACGAACGTACAAAAACTTATTAAAAAAAAGATAAATTAGGATATTATGCAGATGGAAAATAGTGATATGTCAAAAAAGAAAAAATGCGATGTGATGATAATAAATTGTAAACTGTATAGTAAAATTGAACTAAATCTATAACAGGTCATGGATGTAATTTATTCGCTCTGGTAAATGATGGAACAAAATTCACAAATATGACACCAATTCTTTTAAAAATTGTTCTGTGGTAATGTAAGAGGCATCATGTGTTATAGAATTATAATAAATAACAAAAATGGCAGTAAACTAGACACTCACAATGGCCGCTAATAAGAGTTCAAAGTTGCAGCATGGAAGATATTCAAAATGGCCGCCAAAAAGAGTCCAAAGTTGCAGCATGGAAGATATTCAAAATGACCGCCAATAAGAGTCCAAAGTTGCCGCAAGGAAGATATTCAAAAAGGCCGTCAATAAGAGTCCAAAGTTGCCGCATGGAAGGTATTCAAAATGGCCGCCCAAAATTAAGAAAGCCGCACTGGACGAAATCTCACCCATCAAGGTTTTCTACAAATAAAATACCAATGCCTACCTGTAAAGAACCCTAAACATAATAACATAGGCCTACTCTAAACCTACCATAAACATACCATAGGCCTATCTTAACCGTAAAAGAATCCGAAAGCATATTGACATAGGCCTACTGTGAACCTGTCTTAAATATACCCTAGGACTATCTTAACCAAAATATAATGACAGACTTATCATAACCCTAACAAAATTCCTAAAGTATTATGACATAGGCCTAACCATAACAAAATTCTTAAAGCATAATAACATAGGCCTCCCTGTACCTTAACCACAACAAATTATCCAAACTTCACCAAAAACAGCCCACCAATATCACAACCTTGTCCTATGAACCCTCACCCCAAGCTGCATTGATCAAATGAAAACCCCGTATAATACTGTATTGTAACCCGTATATATTTATGTTCACTGTATTGTAACCTGTATATATTTACGTTATTTTGAGTGAGGCAAAAGGCGTTTGATGGTTATTGTTATATTGTTATTATGTTAATTTGTTTTACATATAATCACTGTGAGAGGAGTTTTGGTTTTAGAGAATTGATAGTTTAATGTCGCGGGTCAGGAGGCCAGTGTTAGCCGGGTGGCAATAATGTGTGACCTTGTAATCTGTGGAGACTTTAGCAGCTGTTCTTAAATAATAATGATAATAATAATAATGATAATGATAATGATAATAATAATAATAAAGACAATGATCAAAGTCAAACAACATCAAACACAACAAAAAATAATAACAAAATTTATAATAATGTTAAGCGTAAACTAACAGGTCACCTTCTCTCACCTGTGTGCGTAAAGGTAGATTTACACACCTGATCCCTTTGTGACGTCAGAGGTGGCCAAAATAGATAGCCGCCTCATTGATTGATTTCTTGTAGTAAATATTTTTATTTTTTTTGTTGTTCTTCCACGTCATCATAATTTGTTCGATTTTTCTAATTAATTTCTACTTTTGATTTATTTTATTTCGTTATCTTAAGTTCGTTTATTTATTCGCTATTTTTGTTAAATTTTCTTACGTTATTTTTTCTCATTTGTTCATTTTATTTTGAGTATATTTTCTCTTTTATTTTCGTTCCTTTATTACGTTTAAGTTTTTGCATGAAAGAAAGAAAGAAAGAAAGAAAGAAAGAAGAAGACGAAGAAGAAGAAGAAGAAGAAGAAGAAGCAGAAGAAGAAGAAGAAGAAGAAGAAGAAGAAGAAGAAGAAGAAGACGAAGAAGCAGAAGAAGAAGAAGAAGAAGAAGAAGAAGAAGAAGAAGAAGAAGAAGAAGAAGAAGAAGGAGAAGAAGAAGAAGAAGACGAAGAAGCAGAAGAAGACGAAGAAGCAGAAGAAGAAGAAGAAGAAGAAGAAGAAGAAGAAGAAAGGTCTGTCTCTCTCTCTCTCTCTCTCTCTCTCTCTCTCTCTCTCTCTCGACGCTTCAAAAGCCTTGTTCTCGTCAGCCATGAAACTGCATCTTGTTCAAACTTTCTAACACAAAATGAATTACGTTGAGTGAGAGTATGTAGCTGTCTGTGTCTGTCTGTCTGTCTGTCTTATATGTGAGTGAAGTGCCTGTTTGTCTGTCTGTCTGTCTGTGTGTGTCTGTCTTAAGTGTGAATAAAGTGTCTGTCTGTCTGTCTGTCTGTCTTATGTGTGAGTGAAATGTCTGCCTGTGTCTCGTGTGTGTGTGTGTGTGTGTGTGTGTGTGTGTGTGTGTGTGTGTGTGTGTGTGTTCTTTGCTTCTCCATCATCTCACTGGAAATTGAACTCCACTCACGAGAAATCACGCTTCAATACTCGCTAACACACACACACACACAGAGAGAGAGAGAGAGAGAGAGAGAGAGAGGGTCAACCACCTACATATAATTTTTCATCCACTTGTAAAGGAGGGAGGTCGTGAGTGTCGTAAGGGGTCGTCGTGAGGGGTAGGAGTGGGTTGTAAGGGGTCGTCGTGAGGGGGTAAGAGTGGGTCGTGAGGTGTTGTGGGGGTAAGAGTGGGCCGTGAGGGGTCCTGAGGCCGGGAGGGGTCGGGGGGGGGGGGTCGGGGAGGGGGGGTAAGAGTGGGACGTGGGGGGGGGGTCGGGGAGGGGGTAAGAGTGGGTCGTGGGGGGGGGGTAAGAGTGGGTCGGGGGTGGGGGTAAGAGTGGGTCGGGGGTGGGGGTAAGAGTGGGTCGTGGGGGGGGGGGGGAGTGGGCGAGGACTAGCGGCGGTAAAGAGTGTGGGCCAGACTTCAAAGCTCTCTATTACGGGTGTTTGATTAGTGAAAGAAACGTTGATGTCTGTCCTGTGTAGTCGTGTGTGTGTGTGTGTGTGTGTGTGTGTGTGTGTGTGCTTATAGATAAATAGGGTGACAGTAGTTCTATACACACACACAAACACACACACACACACACACACACACACACACACACACACACACACACATCAATATTTGACGATATCTCCAGTAAACTTAGTCGGTGACCTTGACCTTGATTGACCTCGACCAAACTCTACCTGACCCAAGCAGGTGGCAACAAGCAAACCCTCAAACAAACAAATAAACAAATAAACAACCAAACCCAGAAGCAGACTCACCTAAGATGAAACTTTCGACTTGGCAAAAAAAAAAAAAAATCGATTCTTTGTTATCTAGGTTTTATATGATGATCCAAAGATAGATAAATAGATAAATAGATAGATAGATAGATAGATAGATAGATAGATAGATAGATAGAAGAAAATAACAATAGAGAATCCACCAAGAAAAAATACTGGACGAAAAACAAAAACAAAACCTTCAATTTGTGGAGGAAGGAGAGGAGAGTTAAGGGGGAATGGAGGGGGAGGTGAAAGCTGAGAGAAAATAGGAAGGGGTAGGGGGGAGGAGGAGGGGAGGGGGAGGGTAATCTAAACGAGGTGTGGGTGGTATAGAAGTCGTAGTAACAACAGAAGCCGTGTCACCATTTGGTCAAACTTTACGAACCTTAGAAGACAACGGCGGGTTATTATCACCATCCATATCTGTCAGGGGGAGTAGGGGGGGTCTCAGCTGTCCCTTTACCCTCTAAGATTGAGAAAGTTTTTTTTGGGGGGGGGGGGGATAAAAGGAAAAACTAGAACCATCACTGAAATGGAGGATTATCTTCCCTCCGATCAAGACCAGAATTAGTAGGTGTCATCAATGGTGTGGAAGGAACATGTGTGTTAAGTTTGGTTGTAATGCGACCTATAGAACATTGGTTATTGTGTGGACACCATTCTCGATGCTATCTACCCGTCCGTCCGTCCGTCCGTTTATCGTAAATAGTGTCCGTGCAATAACTAAAGTTCTATTGAGTTAACTGTAACCAAAGTTCGTGTGTATGTTCTTTACACACAGTTGTTGAGCCCTATTGATTTTGGTCTCTCTTTCTTTTTCTATCCTCTCATTGATGTCCAGTTTTTTTTTTTCTGTCTCTGTTGAAGTAACTGTTAGTTTGTCTGTCTAGCTATATGTCTGTCGTCTCTGTCTACATGTCTGTCTATCTGTATGTTTACCCGAGAGACTAACTGTCTATTTGCTTTATGTCTTTCTGCCACTGTGACTATACGAGAGAGAGAGAGAGAGAGAGAGAGAGAGAGAGAGAGAGAGAGAGAGAGAGAGCTCAGTACACCAGTCCATCGCTCTTCAACACGTATTTACCTCTCTCATCAACCCAATAAAAATATCTGTTCTCGTCCCGTCGATTCAGAGCGAACGAAACAAAACGTAATAAACTCATATAAAAAAC
The DNA here is from genome assembly GCA_958450375.1 of Homarus gammarus. NCBI lineage: Eukaryota > Metazoa > Arthropoda > Malacostraca > Decapoda > Nephropidae > Homarus > Homarus gammarus. The sequence continues at coordinate 399,570 of CAUDMG010001133.1, read as the reverse complement.
TGAAGAGTAAATTTAGAGGAAATGTGATTTACAGTTTTATTTAGGTATATTTATTTTTCGCCTTTGAATGGATTAAACATTGTTACGCTCTTTCATTAACAACCAAATTGCCTCGTTAACGTGGATATGCGTTTAATTCTCAATAATCGCATTGGGATAATTTTTAAATGGAACTCATTGATGGGTTTAAGGTTCACAGTACATTTCTAATTTGTTTTATTTGTCGATTAATTGGTATTAAGTCTTTGGGTAAATTTATGGGTAATTAATAGTCCTCCAGTGTGAGTCAATTACAAGTTGGAACTATTTTTTTTTATAAGAGACTTTGTAAAACATTATCCAACTAAAACTATTTACAGGTTGGAATCATTTACAAATTTATACCATATTTCCATTATAACCTTGTAAAATATTTCAGTTGGATTCATTTACACGTTCAAAAAATGTCTTTAAAGGGCCATTGAACAATATTTTTCAGTTTGAACCATTTAAAAGCTCAGCGAAATATATTATATTCTCATTTTACTGTTTTGATATTTCAGCTGTGGCCTTAACCTGTCACACAGACATACAGACATACAGTTACATATCCAAATAGACACGTAAGCTTAACCATCTTTAACTATCAAGTCGTTTAGGGTGAAGCAGTCCGTTACAAGCATCATCATATCACTAATTAGAGTGAAAAATACAAGTTAATGGTGCGAATGTGTAAGAATTTCACCTGAGAGAGAGATAGGGAGAGAAAGACGTGAGGTGAACAGAGTGACCCGGAGTGTGGAGAGGATCAGTGATTATGTAGGCAGGAGAGACGCGAAGCTCCCATGTTTATGTATGTCACGCTCTTCTAGGCACACCTTCTCCACATTTTTACTTCCAACTACTAAGTTAACTAGGTCTAACATCCCCCTAAGACAGATTATTACTAGCTGGATAATATCTTTTTTTTTTTCAAACGCTAACTCTCTTTTCCTTCATTATCTCACAGCAAACACTAGATATTTACTTGCCTTCGTTATATTTGAGGGTGTGGGGATTAAGTGAGGTTTTCCGCGAGTTTCCCAGTGTTTTGGTAAGCAAGAAGCGCAACTCCCGTGTACATGCATGATGTTAGTGGTGACGCAGGGTTGCCTATGCATGTTTCGTGTTCACACCTCTGGCCGGTACAAGAGAATCTGCCGTCGAAATAATATGGTCGTTGATCTTATATCTATCAACTAATTAACAACACGAACACTAATAATAATAATAATAATAATAATAATATAGTAAGGTCACACACACACAGGTAAGTAAGTGACAAATAACTGGCCTTCCTAGTACCAGGTATTCATCGTCGCCACAACCTCTCCTCATTAACGCCTCAACACCTGGCACCCCGAGACGCTCAGACTCAGCTTACGGTTGACAGAATAATAACACAGAATAGTTTATGATTTTCTGGAGAGTGACGACAACTTGGAGATGTTTACCTGGCTGTGAGGGAGGGAGGGAGGGAGGGAGGGAAGGGATGAAGGGAGGGAGGGAGGGTAAGGAAAGGAGGTAGGGAGGGGAATAGTGACGATTCTGGCAAATATCTAACATGGTGGATAGATTATAATGTATAGAAATGTTTCTTGTAATAATGACCATGTTCAAAAAAAAAAATACATATAACAATGGTAATATATTTTTGTTTTGTATGGGGAAAATAGTTCACTTTCTCTTACCACAATCTTTCTTTTTCTCTCTCTGTCTCTTTCTCTCTCTATCTTCTACTTTTATGAATTCTGAGCAACATACATACATACATACATACATACATACATACATATATACATACATACATACATACATACATACATACATACATACATACACACTAGTCATAAACACCTCAACTTACTACCCTAATACAACACCCCCCTCCCCCTCCCCTCCCCCCTCCCCTCCCCTCCCCCCCAACAAGAGTGACGAAATGGGGAGAGGATAGAGGGAGGGGGGGGGGGGGGGGTGGGGGAGGGATGTAGGAGGAAGAGGGAGGGAGATCAATCACCACTAAACGATGGAAGGAGGATAAAAGAAGAAAAGGAGAGAGATAAGAAGAGGGAGGCTAAAAACTACTAAATTTAGAGAGAACAAAAGAGGAGATAACTGACCCGGCTTACTAACTCTTCCCGGGGAGCCAGCTGATTATGTGGGGGAGGGGGGGTGGGAAGGAGGGTAGAGAGAGAGGGGGGGGGGGTGGGGAGAGTTGGGATGGGGAAGGATGGAAATGGAAGGGGAAGTGGGGGGGGGAGGAAGAGGAGGAAGATGCGGGAGGAAGGGTTGGAGAAGCATGGAGGGAGGGAGGGAAGGAGAGAGGGGGGGGGGAGGGGGTGGAAAAGGAAAGGAGACGATTATGGGGGGGAAGAGGCAGGAAAGGGAGATGTATAGGGTGAGAGAAAGGGGGAGGGGGAGAGAGGGGGAGGATCATTTATGAACAAATCCTGTAGAAAATGAGCCAAGGAAGCCCATTGGTGGATCCTCTCTCTACCAACACCAGGCGAGGAAGCCCATTGGTGGATCCTCTCTCTACCAACACCAGGCGAGGAGGCCCATTGGTGGATCCTCTCTCTACCAACAACAGGCGAGGAAGCCCATTGGTGGATCCTCTCTCTACCAACACCAGGCGAGGAAGCCCATTGGTGGATCCTCTCTCTACCAACACCAGGCGAGGAAGCCCATTGGTGGATCCTCTCTCTACCAACACCAGGCGAGGAAGCCCATTGGTGGATCCTCTCTCTACCAACACCAGGCGAGGAAGCCCATTGGTGGATCCTCTCTCTACCAACACCAGGCGAGGAAGCCCATTGGTGGATCCTCTCTCTACCAACACCAGGCGAGGAAGCCCATTGGTGGATCCTCTCTCTCTACACCTGGAGGAAAAGGTTTCATCCGATTAGCTTGAAGAGGTAACCTTGGCGTAAGTAGGAGAGAGAGAGAGAGAGAGAGAGAGAGAGAGAGAGAGAGGTTAGGGGGGGGGGGGGGTCCGGATGTTAGAGCTCAGTGTGTTTATTTAATACAAGATGTTTACTCCTCCCATAATTCATCGTGTTTATTTTGCTCTCACACGGGCCATCATATTTACCCTGAGAGCTCCGAGTCTGTATGTCTGTCTGTGTGAATGTTGGTCTGATTCTTTGTGTTTGTCTGTCTGTGTGTGTCTGTGTGTGTCTGTGTGCCGGTCTGTGTGTGTGTGTCTGTGTGTCGGTCTGTATCGTTGTCGGTGTTTATGTCTGTGTGTGTGTGTGTTGGTCTGATTCTTTGTGCCTCTCTCTCTCTCTCTCTCTCTCTCTCTCTCTCTCTCTCTCTCTCTCTCTCTCACCTTTTCTCCCCATTCTCTCACCCTCTCCTTGAAATTTACTCATTATCTTCTTTCTCATTCTCTTTCTTTCTCTCCCCAAGTCTTCCTCACACACACACACACACACACACACACACCGGAAGATAAGTCTCTCTTCTCAACACAAGTGGAGGGACTCGGTTCAGGTGTGTTTACTTTTAGCAACAGGTAATAATGCAAAACTCAGGTGAAATGAAAAGTGAATAATAATTTTTTCTCAACGTGGAGACAAAAAATGAATTACACAGTACACGAAAGAGAAAATGGAAAAATAGCTTCTTGAATTACGATTATTTTTTATTTTTCTTCATTTAATTCATTCAGTAAATTATGAAGACTCTGGAATGACTTAGTTGCGCTGGGTGAACCTTTCCTTTTAATAATTATATTTTTAGTGTAATACGAAGTAAGTCAAATTTGATTACATTTCCATAAAGCCTTTGAGAAATAATTGAGAGCATAATTAGATAGATAGTTGATTAAAAGGACGTAAAACAATAATAGAGTCTTATAAACGGACGAGGTTAGCCAGTGCAGCTGGTGAGTTGTCCGGTCATTATGGAGGCAGTAACAATACCTCTCGATCGTCAGTTGTTACAAGACTACGTGATGAAATTCCATGTGTGAAATAATAATTACTACTACTACTACTACTACTACTACTACTACTACTACTATTACTACCGGTACTACTACAAACACACAATGAGTCAGCTACAAACACACACATACAGTCAACTACACACACACACACACACACACACACACACACACACACACACACACAACTCATTAACGAAGGAGAAAGTTGTTTAAGAGGAAAATTATAATAAAATTCTTAATCCATCTGAAAGAGTCAAGTCGATCAGAAACTTTAATTCATTTTCTTACCCATAATTAAAAAAGCAAATTCTCTCCCGACTCATTTAACTGACTCAGTCGTGACTCATTTAACTGACTCCAGCAGCCTTACTTCGTCAACTTTTGTATATATATATTTTTTCTTCTTCGACCTAAACTTTTGTATAAGGTGAAAATGTTCTCTTAAGTTAGGGGGGAGGGGAGGGGAGGGGGTTGGGAGGGGAGAGTGGGGGAGGGAGTGGGGGAGGGAGAGGGGGTGAGAGGTGGGAGGGGGGAGGTTGGAGCAAACTTTCTCCTAATTGACTCTCGTGCGTAATAAATGATTTGTTTTACTCGATACCTCATTAATCTTGACCGTAGTAGAAGGGGGGGGGGTGGAGGGATAGAGAGGAGGGGGAGGGGGGAAGGAAGGGGAGGGAAGGAAGGGGAGGGAAGGGGGGGGGTGGAGGGATAGAGAGGAGGGGGAGGGGGGGAAGGAAGGGGAGGGAAGGAAGGGGAGGGAAGGGGGGGGGGGAAGGAGGGAAAGAAGTTCAAATGGAGACTTGAGAATGTGGGTAACAAATGGTGTACAGAAGTTGTTTTTTTTAACGTTTATTTTTATTTTGTTTTTCAATTTTAATTACGTCAGACGGGGTGAGAGAGAGAGAGAGAGAGAGAGAGAGAGAGAGAGAGAGAGAGAGAGAGAGAGAGAGAGAGAGAGAGAGAGAGAGAGAGAGTAATTGTGTTTACTGGTACTGTTGGTTCTGTGGTGCCTTGGAGAACCTCGTCGACTTGCTAAGGGGAAGGAGTTAAGGGTGAGGAGTTAAGGGTGAGGAGTTAAGGGGAAGGAGTTAAGGGAAGGAGTTAAGGGAAGGAGTTAGGGGGAGGAGTTAAGGGAAGGAGTTAAGGGGGAGGAGTCAAGGGGGAGGAGCTAAGGGAAGGAGTTAAGGGGAAGGAGTTAAGGGGAGGAGTTAAGGGGAAGGAGTTAAGGGGAGGAGTTAAGGGGAGGAGTTAAGGGGAAGGAGTTAAGGGGAAGGAGTTAAAGGGGGAGGAGTTAAGGGGGGAGTTAAGGGGAAGGAGTTAAGGGGAGGAGTTAAGGGGAGGAGATAAGGGGAAGGAGTTAAGGGGAGGAGTTAAGGGGAAGGAGTTAAGGGGAGGAGTTAAGGGGAAGGAGTTAAGGGGAGGAGTTAAGGGGGGAGTTAAGGGGAAGAAGCTAAGGGGAAGGAGTTAAGGGGGAGGAGTTAAGGGGAAGGAGTTAAGGGGGAGGAGTTAAGGGGAAGGAGTTAAGGGGTGGAGTTAAGGGGGGGTTAAGGGGGATTAGTGTAGCTAAATTGCCTGGTGATTAAATTTTCTGACGTTTTACAAGAGAAATTGAGAAACTTTCTTCCTCTCTCTCCCTTTCTCTTCTCAGTTTCCTTTCTTTCTTCCTCTCTCTCCCTTGCTCCATCCCCATTTCCCTGTTCCCCTCCCTTCCTTTTTTCCCTCCCATCCTTCCTTCCTCCCTTTCTCCCTCCCATCCTTTCTCCCTTCCTTCTCTTTTCACTCCTCTCACTCCCATACCTCTCTTCTCCCTTTCCTCACATCCATCCTCCCTCTCTCACATCCTTCCTCCTTTCCCCTTCCTTCCTTCCTTCCTTCCTTCCTTGCGCGAGAAGTAAGAGTAATGACCAGTTTAACGGTAACCTGACTGCCTACAGCGGATTAGGGAAAGACATGATGGAAGCTCCCCTGGGGATAAATAATAATCCTTAGCGAACAGACGAGGCCAGGAGGAGGAGGAGAAGGAAGTAGAAGAAGGAGGAGGGAGGAGGAGGAAGGAGGAGGGGGAAGGAGGAACAGGAGGAGGAAAGGGTGGGGCAGGTAGTAGTAAGATGAGGGAGAATGAGAAGGAGAAGAAGGAAGGAGGAAGAGATAGAAGAAGAAATAGGAAGGAAGAATAGTAGGATAAAGGAAGGAGGGAGGGAAAAGGGATAGGGGGAAAAGAGGGTGAAGGAGAAGGAGAAGGAGAAGAAGGAGGAGGAGGAGGAGGAGGTCATTCACACTCCACCGATTGACGTGAATAAACAGAAGAAAGAAACGTAAACTAAAGCACTGAATAAAACATCACAAGAACTCCTCCTCCTCCTCCCTCCTCTTTCCTTCCTTCTTTTCTCTCGTGTTTCTTTTTATCCTGCTTTCCTTTATCCCTTATTTTCTTCTTACGTTTTATCCTCCCTTCCTTTTATATTTTCTTTTTCCATCCTTCCAACACCCAACAATCACACACACACACACACACAACACAAACACACACACACACACACCTCCATCATAACCTTTAACAATTCACTTATTCATATTAAAATCAACAGAGCATTTAAACAACATTACGGAAATCACATATTAACCGACTACTGTAAAAAAAAACACAAAATAATGGTCAAAGTAGACAATCTGGTCGGGATATGTTGGTAATGGAGGCTGTAGAAATTATTTAGTAACTTTTATGATTTGGTGAGAGTTAAAGAGAGTTAACTACTTTATTTATTGAGAGTTGAAAGGTAAAAAAAAAAATCACTTACCCTCTTAAATCAATTTTGTAACACCACCACCAAGCTTACGCACGCACACACGCACGCACACGGGGTTACCTGTGCTACACTCGTCATCAATTAGAGAGAGAGAGAGAGAGAGAGAGAGAGAGAGAGAGAGAGAGAGAGAGAGAGAGAATAGTAGTAGTAGGGAAGAGATGCAAATGAAGTATGATTTCAATTTCCCCACGTCAGGTCCTAAGCCGTGAGATGATATGTGGAATGGCTGCATATCCGGGAGTGGGAAAGGTGAGAGGGGGAGAGGCGAGTTGGGAAGCGGTGAGTGGGGGAGAGAT
>CAUDMG010001133.1:345000-390000 GCA_958450375.1 Homarus gammarus | reverse complement strand
ACTGTTACCTCTCGCCACACTGACTGGTCCACCTCACTACCATGACTGTTACCTCTCGCCACACTGACTGGTCCACCTCACTACCCTGACTGTTACCTCACTACCATGACTGCTACCTCTCGCCACACTGACTGGTCCACCTCACTACCATGACTGTTACCTCTCGCCACACTGACTGGTCCACCTCACTACCATGACTGTTACCTCTCGCCACACTGACTGGCCCACCTCACTACCCTAACTGTTACCTCACTACCATGACTGTTACCTCTCGCCACACTGACTGGTTCACCTCACTACCATGACTGTTACCTCTCGCCACACTGACTGGTCCACCTCACTACCCTGACTGTTACCTCACTACCATGACTGTTACCTCACTACCATGACTGCTACCTCTCGCCACACTGACTGGTCCACCTCACTACCATGACTGTTACCTCTCGCCACACTGACTGGTTCACCTCACTACCATGACTGTTACCTCTCGCCACACTGACTGGTCCACCTCACTACCCTGACTGTTACCTCACTACCATGACTGTTACCTCTCGCCACACTGACTGGTCCACCTCACTACCCTGACTGTTACCTCTCGCCACACTGACTGGTCCACCTCACTACCCTGACTGTTACCTCACTACCCTGACTGTTACCTCACTACCATGACTGTTACCTCTCGCCACACTGACTGGTTCACCTCACTACCATGACTGTTACCTCTCGCCACACTGACTGGTCCACCTCACTACCCTGACTGTTACCTCACTACCATGACTGTTACCTCTCGCCACACTGACTGGTTCACCTCACTACCATGACTGTTACCTCTCGCCACACTGACTGGTCCACCTCACTACCATGACTGTTACCTCTCGCCACACTGACTGGTCCACCTCACTACCATGACTGTTACCTCTCGCCACACTGACTGGTCCACCTCACTACCATAACTGTTACCTCTCGCCATACTGACTGGTTCACCTCTAAGTCTTCCCGCTGATGTCACCAACCGTCGATTCACATAATAACATACGAGGAACTGAGGAATTCTCTAACGTCAGGTAGTGTGGGGTGTTAGTTGTTATTGTTGTTGTTGTTTGTTTGTTGTTTGGTTGTTGTGGTTGTTGTTTGGTTGTTGTGGTTGTTGTTTTTATTGTTGTTGTGGTTGTTGTTTGGTTGTTGTGGTTGTTGTTTTTATTGTTGTTGTGGTTGTTTGGTTGTTGTGGTTGTTGTTTGGTTGTTGTGGTTGTTGTTTTTATTGTTGTTGTGGTTGTTGTTTGGTTGTTGTGGTTGTTGTTTTTATTGGTGTTGTGGTTGTTTGGTTGTTGTGGTTGTTGTTTGGTTGTTGTGGTTGTTGTTTGGTTGTTGTGGTTGTTGTTTTTATTGGTGTTGTGGTTGTTTGGTTGTTGTGGTTGTTGTTTGGTTGTTGTGGTTGTTGTTTTTATTGTTGTTGTGGTTGTTGTTTGGTTGTTGTGGTTGTTGTTTTTATTGGTGTTGTGGTTGTTTGGTTGTTGTGGTTGTTGTTTGGTTGTTGTGGTTGTTGTTTGGTTGTTGTGGTTGTTGTTTTTATTGGTGTTGTGGTTGTTGTTTGGTTGTTGTGGTTGTTGTTTGGTTGTTGTGGTTGTTGTTTTTATTGTTGTTGTGGTTGTTGTTTGGTTGTTGTGGTTGTTGTTTTTATTGTTGTTGTGGTTGTTGTTTGGTTGTTGTGGTTGTTGTTTTTATTGTTGTTGTGGTTGTTTGGTTGTTGTGGTTGTTGTTTGGTTGTGGTTGTTGTTTTTATTGTTTTGTTGTTGTTGTTTTCATTGTTATGATGTTTTTGTTGTTATTTTTTTCATGGTTTTGTTGCTGTTTTATTGTGTTTGTTTTTATGTTGTTGTTGTTACTGATGTAAGTTTTATTTAATGTGTTTAATGTCTTTGTAGTCTATTTTTTAAACTTATTTTTAAGGGTAGTTAGATTTGTGTATTTCCATATTTCAAAATTTTGTCTATGTTAAAATTCTCTAAATTTGCTGAATTACAAAATTATGAAACTTCACTAATTTAAAAATCTATCAAGTGATTTTATACAGTGTTTTACCTTTTATACATTAGTTTAACTTTTATGCAATACTTTAGCTTTTATACAATATTTTAACTTGTATACAATATTTTAAGTGGTATAAAACAGTTTTAAATTATACTCACCTGTGTATTAATCATATAATGTCTCATACAATAGTGAAATTACTGCCATATTTCCAACAGCTTTACGTCACATTGAGTAATAAATAGACTGGCTGGGTTATATGTTTCGGGAAGGACTATCATGCTTGATAACAAAATAAATCTCAAATGTTTTTCTAATTTTCATTCCTTAAATAAGGATAACATATTTTTTTTCAATTTTAAATATTTAGTGAAGTATTTTTAGTATATTATATTCGTGTGTTTTTTTCGTCAATCTATAAACTTGAAAAATAAAACTTTTTTATTTTCACGATCAAAATGAGAGCGAGAGAGAGAGAGAGAGAGAGAGAGAGAGAGAGAGAGAGAGAGAGAGAGAGAGAGAGAGAGAGAGAGAGAGAGAGAGAGAGAGAGAGAGAGTTTAGGGTGCCCCTCCAGGAGACAGGTTGCCGCCCTTGGGTCACTCCACGGACCACCTGGACAAGAACCCCCCCGAGGGAAATCAGGTGAGTGTCTGGGGGGGGGGGGGGGGGGGGGGTGGGGGGAGGTGGTCAGGTGCCTCCTCAAGGTGAAGTGACACCTGTCTTATACCCGGACAACAACTCCAGGTGTATGGATCTAGGGGGAAGGGGAGAACGAAGGGGAAGAGGGGAGAAGGAAGGGGAGGAAAGTTGGTAGGGGAAGGGGAGTTAGTGGGAGAGAGGAAAGTGTAGGGGTAGAACTGACCCCCTAACCCCTTACCTACAACCCAATTTCCCCTCACCTCTCCTTCCCTCCCTCTCCCTTCTCCTCCCCCCTATCAGGTAAGCCATCTAACTAAACCAAATGGGGTCAATTATACTAAATGGCCCACAGTGTAAAGGGTTACCGAGGGTTTGTTTTGGTTAACTGAGGGCGAACAAGCAGGTGGTAGTAGTGGTGTGAGAGAGAGAGAGAGAGAGAGAGAGAGAGAGAGAGAGAGAGAGAGAGAGAGAGAGAGAGAGAGAGAGAGAGAGAGAGAGATGCACTGAAAAAAAAAATTAAAAGCAAATTATTATCACCAACAACAAAAACAACAAAACAACAACAACAAAACAACCACAACATAAGCAAGAGCATTTCACATTAATTAAACCATTACTAAAAGGTAATTAAGAACTGGTAATATTCTGAGTTCAATCGCATCAGAACGCACATAATAAACAGTTACATATCACCTCAATAAGCACAAGTCTTGGTGCAAACTAAACACACATAAACAAACAAACAAACAAAAAAAACCCACCCAAACACTACCATACCTAAACACACACACACACACAAACACACATAGGCCCCCCTACAAACATACACACACACAGACACCCCCTCTCCCCCCCTCCCACACACACACGAAAGAAAAACGTGAACAGGTAAAATAATGACCAGAGTCCACCATCCATTAACCACACTAAGAGCAGCTAATGCAAAATCGAAGTAATTGCTGGAGGTCTGAGATTGATCAGTTGTTGTCAAAGGTGGGAAGGAGGAAGGTATGAGGGAGGGTGTGAGGGAGGGTGTGAGGGAGGGTGTGAGGTAAGGTTAGAAGAGAGAGAGAGAGAGAGAGAGAGAGAGAGAGAGAGAGCACTAAAAAATATAACCCAAAATGACTAAAAAACAACAAAAACTTCACCACTCAATTACGTAAAACTTTGTCGCCAAATTCTTTAATGGACAAAACACAGAAATTTTTGCAAAAGAACGACAACTCAACTTAGACAATTGCGAATAGTGTATCGAGTAAAGTTTCGGCTGCTGCGTCAACACGGGAAATTCTCGGAACTGTCATTTACAGTCTGATTGGTTCCTGGAGTTCTTGACTGATAATCTGATTGGTTCTTGAAGTTCTTGACTAATAATATGATTGGTTCTGGGAGGTCCTGAATCTGTGACTGAAAATAGGATTGGTTTTAGACGTACTTGAATGATAATCTGATTGGTTCCTGGAGTTCTTGAAGTTCTTGATTAATAATCTGATTGGTTCTGGGAGATCTTGAATCTCTTACTAATAATATGATTGGTTTTGAGCGTACTTGAATCATAATCTGATTAGTTCTTGAAGTTCTTGAATCGGTTACCAATAATCTGATTGCATTTTATCTTGACTGGTATTCTGATTAATTTATGGAATTCAGAATAAATTTCCGGTTCCTAAATAAAATACACGTCACCTGTGATCACAAAATGGTGTCCTGGAAACGGAAGAAACTATTGATTTTGCCATTTTTTTTTCTCAAGCTCATTCCTTCAAAATTTCTTTCTCTCGCTCTCACATTTCATCTTCCTAATCTTTCTCTTTCCATCTCTCTTCTTCTACGTACCTCATCCTCTTCTTCTCCCTCCCCCCTTCATCTCTCTCTCTCTCTCTCTCTCTCTCTCTCTCTCTCTCTCTCTCTCTCTCTCTCTCAGTTAGCCGGCGATATACACGACTTCCCAAATAAACTTTTCGGCAGATTCCTTAAAAGTGAGGTGTGGGTAGCGAGCCCCAGGTGACACACACACACACACACACACACACACACACACACACACACACACACACACACACACACACACATGAAGCTAGCTCAGATTACTTCGACCAACAGGTACAATTTAAACTGCAATCTCTCTGTCTCTCCATCTTTGTCTTTCTGTCCATCTAGTTCTGCTTCTTTCTATATATTTCCTATTCTATCTCTCTTTCTTTATCTGCCTTCCTCTCTCTCTCTCTCTCTCTCATTATCTCTCTAACAACCTACATTAAAATCCTTCATATATATCAGCTTCTTTGCCCCCGAGTTGGATTTCCTTTTTCAAGTATATTTTATAACATGAAAGCTCTTTAGAGGAATTTTATGGCGCGTGGGGGTCTTACCTTTCTGTGTGATGGAATTAAACCGAAGCGAGTGAGTTACGGTGTTGTGGCCAAGTTTACATGTGTGTGTGTGGGTGGATGGGTGTGTGTGTGTGTGGGTGGATGGGTGTGTGTGTGTGTGGGTGGATGGGTGTGTGTGTGTGTGTGTGCGTGTGGGTGGCTGGGTGGGTGTGGGTGGGTGGGTGTATGTGTGTGTGTGTGGATAAATACTACTACCAAGCCTCTATAACTAGTACCATGAGTTTATGCGCCATTAGGACTTAGAAAATCTCTAGTTATGGCACTGTGGCCCCATTACTGATATCGACAAGTGGCGCCTCTATAAAGTTTTAATGGAGTGACGCGGAGAAGGTAAACAATGCCATTAGATCCATTAGGTTAGTGTATTAATGGTCGGGGTATTAAGGGAGTCGAGGGGGTAAGGGGTGGAGGGGGGTAAGGGGTCGGGGTGGGGGGTAAAGGGTTGAAGAGGATAGGGTGGGAGGTAAGGGGTGCAAATGGTAGGGTGAGGGGGTAAGGGATGGAGTGGTTGGCCTGAGTTATAAGGGGCGGCTGTTAATGTGAACCACAGTAGAAGTTAGACAGTACGCCGTATTTATTAGACAGCATATGGTAGAAGATAGAGAGTAGACTTGTAGAGATTAGACAGTAGATGGTAGAAAGTAGACAGTAGATGGTAAACAGGATTACTGAAGTGTGCGTCATCTTATATCTCATTAGGTTTCCCTTTGAGAGATGTTTTGTATGGTCGGAAGGTATAATTAGGTGGACGGATGGATTGGAGATGTGATTTGAAATTCAATTTGAGAGTTGTTGAATGGCAGGAGGAAGAGGAGGAGGAGGAAGAGGATGAAGGAGGGTGAAGGGAGAGAGAGAGAGAAGGAGGAGAATGGAAAAGAGGCTGGATGCAGAGAGGACAGAAAGAAGAAGAAGAAGAAGAAGAGGAAGAAGAAGAAAAAGAAGAAGAAAGCGGAAGAGGTAGGGGTAGGAAGTAGCGAAAAGAAAGAAGGAGGAGGAGAAGGAGGTGAGAGAGTTGAGGAGGAAAAGGAAGAGGAAGAAAGAAAAGAGGGTGGGTGGAAAGAAGACAGAAAGAAAGAAAGAAAGGGGAGGAAGGGTGAGAAGAAAACGTAGAAGATGAGAGAGAGGAAGGAAGAGGGGGTAAGAAGTAGTGTAAAGGAAGAATGGGGAGGTGAGCGACGAGGAGGAGGAGGAGGAGGAGAGAGTAGGTGAGAGAGGCGAAGGACCCGGAGTACCTTTTGTCGTGTAGGATTCCCACCACTTCACTCCGGCCAATAAGACGGAGGGTCTACAATAGCTCCATAAGTTTTGTCTGTGGGAACGATAAGGCAGTGGTGTTCCGTCTTAACCCTTCTGTCTGTATCTGTCTACCTGTGTCTGTCTATGTCTATTTGTGTCTATATGTGTCTAGCTATGTCTGTGTGTGTCTGTCTGTGTCTATATTAATGTGTTTACGTGTAAGGGGACGACGTGTAAGGCTAGAATGTTCTCTCTTAAGATGGCAAGGTTAAACCAGGGTACGGAGGTGTGTGTGTGTGTGTGTGTGTGTGTGTGTGTGTGTGTCCTGACATGACCCTGTTACACCTGTCAACGTTACATCAGGTCACTGGTAGAAAAAATAAATGGCCTCAACAACAAACAAAAACAAAAAAAACATCAACAACAACAACAACTACATAAACCACCACCACCACCTCCACCACCACCACCACCACCCACCGCCACCACTACCATCACCACCACCGCCGCCACCACCGCCAAACAGAGAGAGAGAGAGAGAGAGAGAGAGAGAGAGAGAGAGAGAGAGAATACAATAGGTAGAGGGAGAGGGAGAATTCCTGTACTAAATTGGGAGACATAGGGGAGGAGGCAAATAAAGGGATTAAAGGGGAAGGCTGATGATTGTGGGAGAGAAGGGGAAGAGAGAGAGAGAGAAGGAGACGAAGATAAGTGAAAGGTACACAGAGAGAACGCCAGGATGAGGGAATCTGTGTGTGTTTAGGACAGCTGGATGTATGTATGTATGTATGTATGTATGTATGTATGTATGTATGTATGTATGTACTCGGTTTAAACACTTCTTCTTCTTCAAGGAACAAAAAAGTTATCCTTGTGTGTGTCGGTGTGTGTGTGGGGGGGAGAACCTCGCCTGTCTGTCTGCCTGTCTTATGCAAATCTTCATTTCTCTTCTCTGGAAAGCTTTTCATGGCCGTCCGTCCTGAGGGAGAAATGTTTTTTTTTGTTTTTTTTGTTTCGTGTATGTAAAAAATTCTTGCTTGTCCATCTTGTGTAAATCTCTTGTGCTGTGTGTACGTCTTTTAGGGAGGAGGGAGGCAAGAGGAGGAGATGGAGGGGAGGAAAGAGAAGGGTGGGGGAGGTGGAGGAGAGTAGAGGAGATGAGGGAAGGGGATGGAAGAGAACGGAGGGAATTGGAGGAGGGAAAGAAGCGGGTGGGGGGTAGGGAGAGTTGGAGGGGGGGGGGGGGAAGAAAGAGAAGGGAAAGTGTGAGGGAAGTTCTTTCAAGATGTTGCATCAACCAAATGTGGTGTGGGGACCTTTTATTATATAAAGGGAAAATTCCCCACCATCCATCCACTCTATCACCTGGGGAGAGAAAGAAGAAAAACAAAGAAAAAAATAGGAATTAAAACAAACCAACAAAAAAAGAAAGATATAAAGAAACAAGACAGACAGACAGAGACAGACAGAGACAGACAGAGACAGACAGAGACAGACAGACAGAAGAAAAACTTGAAGAAGATGATAAAAGGAAAACTTCATTCTTCGTCTGCCTTTCTGTAAATCTTTTCACACGTGTCCATAGGGAAATTATTCTTGTCCTTCACAGAGACAACCAATGCATTATTTGTGTGACGTATGATGCCCCTCTTCACGTTCCCGCCCAGGTGGTGGTGGATGGGGGTAGTAGGTGGTGGTGGGTGTTGTGGGTGGGTAGTGGGTGTTGTGGGTGGGGGTAGTGGGTGGTGGTGGGTGTTGTGGGTGGGGGTAGTGGGTGGTGGTGGGTGTTGTGGGTGGGGGTAGTGGGTGGTGGTGGTGGTGGTGGATGGGGGTAGTAGGTGGTGGTGGGTGTTGTGGGTGGGGGTGGTGGGTGTTGTGGGTGGGGGTAGTGGGTGGTGGTGGTGGTGGTGGATGGGGGTAGTGGGTGGTGGTGGTGGTGGGTGTTGTGGGTGGGGGTAGTGGGTGGTGGTGGTGGTGGTGGTTGGGGGTAGTGGGTGGTGGTGGTGGTGGTGGGTGTTGTGGGTGGGGGTGGTGGAGGGTGGTGGTGGTGGTGGATGGGGGGGGGGAGGGGTATATGAATGTGGTGGTTATGATGGTTGTAGGTGGTAGTGGTAGTTTTAGGTAGTAATAGTAATAATGATAGGGGTAAGTGATGGTTGTTGGTAATGGTAGTTAGTTGCGTTAGTTAAACCTCTGTGAACTTCTTCTCTACATTTCCCAGTAAACACCTCACCTCACCTCACCTCACCTCACCTAACCTCACCTCACCTCACCTCACCTAACCTAACCTAACCTAATACAGTCAATAAAGTACAAATTACACTGACATCTGACCCCACTATTCCTATCACTAATTATTCCTCTTCTATTTCATTAGTAATTATTTGTTTCTCCCCTTTCATTATTTTAACCAATTTTCTCTTTTATTACAAATTACTTCTATAAAAAAAAATAATTTAAATATATAGATAATGAAGTCAAATTAGGTATATTTTCACGTTATACACAACCATACACACACACATACATCATCAAAAATCATGCATATTTATACACATTTATATCATACAAACTCAGATAAATTCATACGTATTCATACAGTTATATAAATTTTAAGTAAATCCCATACACACTCAGACATATTCACATACATATTCAAAATTGTTTCTCACAGTCATACACACACTCTTATACAAGCTCATACATACACATTTCACCACAAAAACATTAACATACACTTTTAACTTCACACACACACACACACACACACACACACACACACACACACACACACACACACACACACACACACACACACCAGCCAGCCAGCAAGAGGAGGAAGGCAGGGCATCATATATATCCCTGTGTGGTATACTAGCATACTCCCTCCGTTATACCCGGCTGTCGTAACTCCGCCAGGCCCCACCTCCCGCGTGAAAGGGCCGCCAGGCGAAAAGCGCTCCCGCCAGACGGAAACGACGCATAAAGCAGGGCAAAATGTGTCTTATATCACAAGTACATTAAGCCGCCGACGTTCTCACATATGCAGATGACCGCCCGAAGGTTAAGCGAGGTTTATTAAGGCTAAAAATCCTCGCTGTGGTTGAGCTGAACGAGTCTACGAACGTGAGCTGGGGCTGAGGGGAGAGAGGGAAGGGCAGGAACGTGAGCTGGGGCTGAGGGGAGAGAGGGAAGGGCAGGAACGTGAGCTGGGGCTGAGGGGAGAGAGGGAAGGGCAGGAACGTGAGCTGGGGCTGAGGGGAGAGAGGGAAGGGCAGGAACGTGAGCTGGGGCTGAGGGGAGAGAGGGAAGGGCAGGAACGTGAGCTGGGGCTGAGGGGAGAGAGGGAAGGGCAGGAACGTGAGCTGGGGTTAAGGGGAGAGAGGGAGAGGGAAGGGTAGGAGTAGGGAAAGGAAGGGTTGGTGGTGGTGCTGCTGAGGGGAAACAAGGGAGAGAAAGAGAGAGGTTTAGGGAGAGGAAAGGACAGAGGGAGGGAAAGGGAGAGGGAGAAGAAAGAAGAGGGAGAGGGTGGGTTGATGGTGATGGTGATGCTGAGAGAGAGAGAGAGAGAGAGAGAGAGAGAGAGAGAGAGAGAGAGAGAGAGAGAGAGAGAGAGAGAGAGATCTTGTGTGTGTATGTATGTGTGTGTGTGTGTGTGTGTGTGGCGTGTAGGCAGTTCCTTAACACTCACTTAGTGCAATAGAGCGAAGCGATATATTTACACCAACCACAAGCGGCAGTGACTCCCTCCCTCCTTCCTCCCCTCCCTCTCTCCCTCCTTCCCTTCTTGCCCTCACTCTTTCTCAATTGCCCCTCCTTCCTACACCTCCATCCCTTCCCACCCTCCCTTCTTCCATCCCTCCCTCCCTTACTTATCCTCCCTCCTCCTCTCTTTCCCTTAGACCTTCCCTCGTCTCATATACTTCCTCACCGCGGCCTGACGAATTAACACAACCGTAACGTTCTGTCAGGGCTCAGGTCGAGTCTCATCTGTACTGATAATCTATAAGTGTGTGCTGTGGTGTGGTGTGCTGTGCTGTAGTGTGCTGTGGTGTGTACTAAAAATGGCGGGCATCCGCCTTTTGAATTTTGCCACATATAGCGTCTAGTTTGTTGTGCACCCAATATTCATCCGGTGAGCAGTGGTACAAATGGATTAAAGATAAAGAGAAGAGGTCACAAACGGTGTGTCTGGCAGACCCAGGGGTCAGGATATTATGGAATTGAATGTTAAAAGAAGTATTTCCAATACATTATTTGTTTAGTTCGGTACAGTCATGGTCAAAAGTAATCATGCACACCACCACCTAACCCCTGCGTCTGGCCGGGTCCTTTCTGCACGGTAAGTCACGTGGGGTGGAAGGGGGAAATGGTTTACTTGTGGGAGGGGTGTGGGAGGGTAGTCTGTTCCTCATCAGAGAGGGAAGGGATTGAAGAAAGTAGGGTAATCCCTGAAGGAAGGAGGGGAAGGATGGGCGTAAGTTTCATCACTATATTGTCTTAGGTTTACAGCCTGAAAGAGCAATAGATGAAGACCCTTATTATATGATTATTATAAGACGTCATTCATTTCATTATTTATCTTTTTTTCAAGTATTAAGGATAATTCTCAGACCACATACACTCTCACTATATACAGTATGTGGCCCTTGACTTGCACCCTCCTACATTACCCGGGTCCGCCACCCCTAGCTCTCCCCCCATCAACACATCCCCCACCCTCTTGTGACCCGTCGTGTAGAAAGCCCTAGACATCACCGGTATGGTAGTGGGAAGGGTGCAGGATTTCTTTTAGCCGCAACTGTACATACTCTCTGACTTATTCACACCAGAGTGAGTACAGCAGTGTGAGGCAATACACCTGGCTGCACACTTTGTTATTCACACCTGCGTGAGTACAACAGTGTGAGGCAATACACCTGGCTGCACACTTTGTTATTCACACCTGCGTGAGGGACATTCAAGCACATTTATGTGTTTAGTTCTATAAGTGGGAATTGACGTACTTAATGAAGGCAAAAATGTGGATACAATAAACTATCTGTTGTATTTGACAAAATTAAATTTCAAACTTAGCCATCACACACACACACACACACACACACACACACATTAGGTAAAATCATTAGAAAGGTTAATAAACCATAAATATGTTATATGGATCATAAATATAACTTCCAGAATCACTCTCATATACTTCCTCACCGCGGCCTGACGAATTAACACAACCGTAACGTTCTGTCAGGGCTCAGGTCGAGTCTCATCTGTACTGATAATCTATAAGTGTGTGCTGTGGTGTAGTGTGCTGTGCTGTAGTGTGCTGTGGTGTGTACTAAAAATGGCGGGCATCCGCCTTTTGAATTTTGCCACATATAGCGTCTAGTTTGTTGTGCACCCAATATTCATCCGGTGAGCAGTGGTACAAATGGATTAAAGATAAAGAGAAGAGGTCACAAACGGTGTGTCTGGCAGACCCAGGGGTCAGGATATTATGGCATTGAATGTTAAAAGAAGTATTTCCAATACATTATTTGTTTAGTTCGGTACAGTCATGGTCAAAAGTAATCATGCACACCACCACCTAACCCCTGCGTCTGGCCGCGTCCTTTCTGCACGGTAAGTCACGTGGGGTGGAAAGGGGAGATGGTTTACTTGTGGGAGGGGTGTGGGAGGGTAGTCTGTTCCTCATCAGAGAGGGAGGGGATTGAAGAAAGTAGGGTAATCCCTGAAGGAAGGAGGGGAAGGATGGGCGTAAGTTTTATCACTATATTGTCTTAGGTTTACAGCCTGAAAGAGCAATAGATGAAGACCCTTATTATATGATTATTATAAGACGTCATTCATTTCATTATTTATCTTTTTTTCAAGTATTTAGGATAATTCTCAGACCACATACACTCTCACTATATACAGTATGTGGCCCTTGACTTGCACCCTCCTACATTACCCGGGTCCGCCACCCCTAGCTCTCCCCCCATCAATACATTCCCCACCCTCTTGTGACCCGTCGTGTAGAAAGCCCTGGACATCACCGGTATGGTAGTGGGAAGGGTGCAGGATTTCTTTTAGCCGCGACTGTACATACTCTCTGACTTATTCACACCAGAGTGAGTACAGCAGTGTGAGGCAATACACCTGGCTGCACACTTTGTTATTCACACCTGCGTGAGTACAGCAGTGTAAGACAATACACCTGGCCGCACACTTTGTTATTCACACCTGCGTGAGGGACATTCAAGCACATTTATGTGTTTCGTTCTATAAGTGGGAATTGATGTACTTAATGAAGGCAAAAATGTGGATACAATAAACTATCTGTTGTATTTGACAAAATTAAATTTCAAACTTAGCCATCACACACACACACACACACACACACACACACACACACACACACACACACATAATAATAAATAATGGAAGCCCCTGGAATCGAGGATGGCCGGCCCTAGGGCCACCTAGGCGTGAATTTGTTTAAGGTGTACAAGCTGTCCGCAAAACAACAACCACACCCTGATTTAACGAGTTGCATGACCCAGTGTCAAGGAATAGTCCAAGAAGGCCAGACAACTCGCCAACTGCACAGGCGAACCATTACTCAGGATTACGATACGCAAATCGATTAATATCACACATACACACACACACACACACACACACACACATTAGGTAAAATCATTAGAAAGGTTAATAAACCATAAATATGTTATATGGATCATAAATATAACTTCCAGAATCACTCTCATATACTTCCTCACCGCGGCCTGACGAATTAACACAACCGTAACGTTCTGTCAGGGCTCAGGTCGAGTCTCATCTGTACTGATAATCTATAAGTGTGTGCTGTGGTGTGGTGTGCTGTGCTGTAGTGTGCTGTGGTGTGTACTAAAAATGGCGGGCATCCGCCTTTTGAATTTTGCCACATATAGCGTCTAGTTTGTTGTGCACCCAATACTCATCCGGTGAGCAGTAGTACAAATGGATTAAAGATAAAGAGAAGAGGTCACAAACGGTGTGTCTGGCAGACCCAGGGGTCAGGATATTATGGAATTGAATGTTAAAAGGAGTATTTCCAATACATTATTTGTTTAGTTCGGTACAGTCATGGTCAAAAGTAATCATGCACACCACCACCTAACCCCTGCGTCTGGCCGGGTCCTTTCTGCACGGTAAGTCACGTGGGGTGGAAAGGGGAATGATTTACTTGTGGGAGGGGTGTGGGAGGGTAGTCTGTTCCTCATCAGAGAGGGAGGGGATTGAAGAAAGTAGGGTAATCCCTGAAGGAAGGAGGGGAAGGATGGGCGTAAGTTTTATCACTATATTGTCTTAGGTTTACAGCCTGAAAGAGCAATAGATGAGGACCCTTATTATATGATTATTATAAGACGTCATTCATTTCATTATTTATCTTTTTTTCAAGTATTAAGGATAATTCTCAGACCACATACACTCTCACTATATACAGTATGTGGCCCTTGACTTGCACCCTCCTACCTTACCCGGGTCCGCCACCCCTAGCTCTCCCCCCATCAATACATCCCCCACCCTCTTGTGACCCGTCGTGTAGAAAGCCCTGGACATCACCGGTATGGTAGTGGGAAGGGTGCAGGATTTCTTTTAGCCGCGACTGTACATACTCTCTGACTTATTCACACCAGAGTGAGTACAGCAGTGTGAGACAATACACCTGGCTGCACACTTTGTTAATCGCACCAGAGTGAGTACAGCAGTGTGAGGCAATACACCTGGCCGCACACTTTGTTATTCACACCTGCGTGAGTACAACAGTGTGAGGCAATACACCTGGCCGCACACTTTGTTATTCACACCTGCGTGAGTACAACAGTGTGAGGCAATACACCTGGCTGCACACTTTGTTATTCACACCTGCGTGAGGGACATTCAAGCACATTTATGTGTTTAGTTCTATAAGTGGGAATTGACGTACTTAATGAAGGCAAAAATGTGGATACAATAAATTATCTGTTGTATTTGACAAAATTAAAATTCAAACTTAGCCATCACACACACACACACACACACACACACACACACACACACACACATAATAATAAATAATGGAAGCCCCTGGAATCGAGGATGGCCGGCCCTAGGGCCACCTAGGCGTGAATTTGTTTAAGGTGTACAAGCTGTCCGCAAAACAACAACCACACCCTGATTTAACGAGTTGCATGACCCAGTGTCAAGGAATAGTCCAAGAAGGCCAGACAACTCGCCAACTGCACAGGCGAACCATTACTCAGGATTACGATACGCAAATCGATTAATATCACACACACACACACACACCCACACACACACACCCACACACACACACACACACACACACACATTAGGTAAAATCATTAGAAAGGTTAATAAACCATAAATATGTTATATGGATCATAAATATAATTTCCGGAATCACTCTCATATACTTCCTCACCGCGGCCTGACGAATTAACACAACCGTAACGTTCTGTCAGGGCTCAGGTCGAGTCTCATCTGTACTGATAATCTATAAGTGTGTGCTGTGGTGTGGTGTGCTGTGCTGTAGTGTGCTGTGGTGTGTACTAAAAATGGCGGGCATCCGCCTTTTGAATTTTGCCACATATAGTGTCTAGTTTGTTGTGCACCCAATACTCATCCGGTGAGCAGTAGTACAAATGGATTAAAGATAAAGAGAAGAGGTCACAAACGGTGTGTCTGGCAGACCCAGGGGTCAGGATATTATGGAATTGAATGTTAAAAGAAGTATTTCCAATACATTATTTGTTTAGTTCGGTACAGTCATGGTCAAAAGTAATCATGCACACCACCGCCTAATCCCTGCGTCTGGCCGGGTACTTTCTGCACGGTAAGTCACGTGGGGAGGAAAGGGGAAATGGTTTACTTGTGGGAGGGGTGTGGGAGGGTAGTGTGTTCCTCATCAGAGAGGGAAGGGATTGAAGAAAGTAGGGTAATCCCTGAAGGAAGGAATGGAAGGATGGGCGTAAGTTTTATCACTATATTGTCTTAGGTTTACAGCCTGAAAGAGCAATAGATGAGGACCCTTATTATATGATTATTATAAGACGTCATTCATTTCATTATTTATCTTTTTTCAAGTATTAAGGATAATTCTCAGACCACATACACTCTCACTATATACAGTATGTGGCCCTTGACTTGCACCCTCCTACCTTACCCGGGTCCGCCACCCCTAGCTCTCCCCTCATCAATACATCCCCCACCCTCTTGTGACCCGTCGTGTAGAAAGCCCTGGACATCACCGGTATGGTAGTGGGAAGGGTGCAGGATTCCTTTTAGCCGCGACTGTACATACTCTCTGACTTATTCACACCAGAGTGAGTACAGCAGTGTGAGACAATACACCTGGCTGCACACTTTGTCAATCGCACCAGCGTGAGTAAAGCAGTGTGAGGCAATACACCTGGCCGCACACTTTGTTATTCACACCTGCGTGAGTAAGGCAGTGTGAGGCAATACACGTGGCTGCACACTTTGTTATTCACACCTGCGTGAGGGACATTCAAGCACATTTATGTGTTTAGTTCTATAAGTGGGAATTGATGTACTTAATGAAGGCAAAAATGTGGATACAATAAACTATCTGTTGTATTTGACAAAATTAAATTTCAAACTTAGCCATCACACACACACACACACACACACACACACACACACACACAAACAAGGTTTGGCAGTGGACTACTGCACCATCCTTTTCATCGCCACATCCTGCCACCGGCAGTCCCCCGCCCACCTCGCGCAGTCCGCCACTACAACAAAATTCAGCCCTAAGAGCCCGCACCGATAGATAATAGACTAGCACCATCCCATCTATTGTTAAAATAATAAACAACTCCAGATTTATGTGGTGTACAGTCCTGTAAATGTATTCAACGTATATCACTATGTCTATATCAAATTTAAGTTTGTATATTTTCAGCCACCGGCTGCAACTCTATTAATAAACCGTTTGTTATTATTATCACACACACACACACACACACACACACACACACATATTAGGTAAAATCATTAGAAAGGTTAATAAACCATAAATATGTTGTATGGATCATAAATATAACTTCCAGAATCACTCTCATAATCCCTCACCCCATTACACCTTCCATACCTACCCTCCCATCCCTTCCCATCCCCCACCCCATCCAGTACTCAGGGTAGCGTACGAACAATCATATTATACTTGGGGAGTTTAAATCCGGGGGTGTGGGGAGAAAAGGAAACTCTCCATCAACCTCCCCTCCCCATCCTCCTCTCTTCCCCTCTCTCCTCCATCCTCCTCACCTCTCTATCCCTCTCCCACTCCCACAATGCGTCTTTTGTCCGCAGCGGCGAGGGAGGGACAGACAGTTGTGGTGGGGTAGGTGGAGGAAAGGAAGGGGGGTGGAGGGAAGGAAGGGGGGTAGAGGGAAGGAAGGGGAGCGGAGGGGAGGGAAGAGGAAAAAAGATGAATATAATTATGTATTTTTATTTTTTTCCCTTTTTTTTCGCAACTTTAAAGTGGTGGGTCGTGGTCACCAACCCCCAGACAGGAGGATGACGGGCCATGATTGAATGACTTATTAATTGATTGACATTCAATTTAATTTTCAATATAGTTATTGTGTGATGAAAAATTTGATTACTATTCAATTTTTCTATTTTTTTTTTTTTTACATTTCTTCTCTGGTTTTTGTCTTTTATTTACTAAAAAAAATTGGAAAGACGAGAGAGAAAAAAAACAAACCACAAAGCAAACTGAAGACACGAATGAAAGAAATAAAAAAAAATAAGATAATAAAGAAAGAAGAAAGAGTTAGAGAGAATTGAAGATAATGTTTAGTAACTGTTGAGATGATCACTTGTTAACAGTATGACAGCAAACGGTAAATAAACAGGAAATCATAAACATACATTAATTCCTGAACAGTTGAACGTCAGAATAAATTCACCATATAGTAAACGTACCCAGCGAACACAGATAGAACGCTAAATTAAGTGAACGCTGGAACACCTAAACTATTATATCCAGCACTGCACGTGAACGCAAAACAAGACCAACGCACATACACAAAAACATCGAACGCTACAGTACACACTAACACAGGAGTGATGTTGGATACGAACACTAAGTCAACGCCGAACACACCCAACGCACATAAATAATGACCTCCAGAGTACGTTTAGCACACAGTGAAGTAGAGAGAGAGAGAGAGAGAGAGAGAGAGAGAGAGAGAGACTATTTTACTTACAAAAATATTGATCTCTCATAGGGTACAAGTTAGCCATGTGTGTGTGTGTGTGTGTGTGTGTGTGTGTGGATGTAGCCAGAGCAACCGCAAGAGTTAAGCCGCAAACCCACCCCACCTAACACCTTACCATCCGATGCAGGACGGAAGCAAACACACTCAGCTTACACAAGTACTAGTCTTGAAGAGGAGGAAATCAAGCCACTACACACTCCACTGCTCTTTGATGTTGACTAAGGGGAGGGGGGGGGGAGGGAAGGTGAAGGGTAGAGGGAGGGTAAGGGAAAGGGAGGGAAGGGAAAGGAGGGAAGAAAATGTTGACGGGAGCGAGAGCATCAACAAATTGGCTAAGGTGGTGAGGAAAGATCTCTCTCTCTCTCTCTCTCTCTCTCTCTCTCTCTCTCTCTCTCTCTACCTTACTCGTTTTCTCTTTCTCTATAACTGGATTTATATCTTTACTTACATGTCTCTCTATCTCAATATCTGACTATATCCACCACCGATATAAACAACCACTCATCTACCACAACTACCACAATCACCAAATGGAGCCCCCTGTCCTAATAGGCCCCATGATTAATGCTTATCACAACTGGGGCTTATCAAGACTAGGGTCTATTAGGTTAATACAGGGACGGTGGCCGAGTAGATATAGTACACGACTCATAAACCTAACGATCGCTGGTTCGAGTCCCATGGCTAACCACTGATTAAGTTAATAATATAAATCATACTTAAGAAGATATTAACCAACGGGGAGCAACAGTAACAACAACATAAGCTGAGAGAAAAAGCAATATAGGCAACAGAAAAACAACAGCAACAACAACAGTAGAGTAAAAACAACAACAACAACAACAGTAGAGTAAAAACAACAACAACAAAAACAACAAAAACAGCAGCAGCAGCCAGCAAGGAAAAGGCAGAAAAAAAATTCCCTCTCGCTTGAACAAACAAGTCTTTAGAAGCCCGGCTCTTTTACCCATCCTGCCAAGTTGAGACACATGAATGAAAAAAGAGAGAGAGAGAGAGAGAGAGAGAGAGAGAGAGAGAGAGAGAGAGAGAGAGAGAGAGAGAGGGGAAGAAGAAAGACTAAAAACGAGAAAAAGACGCACACACCCACACGCGAAAAAAAATAAAGGCTGGTTGTGGCGCTTGTTGGAACAAAGGAAAGTGATCAGTGGTGGACGACGGCACACCCAAGGAGCAGGAGAGGAGGTGGGGGTGGGGGATGGCAACTAATCGTAGGCTGAAATACATGGTTTAGCAGTTGTGGTCCCTCCCTCTATTCCGTGCCATGTCCTCGTCTGGCCATTGAAGGGTATTGGGGAGGGGGGGGTGGGGGGAGGGGTGTCTGTGAAAAGGTGAAAATGAGGCTCCTCTACTAGTAGCAGGTGGCAGTGGATCAACTAGCACACAGGTAGGAAAGGTTATTGGAGGAGGGCGAAGGTAAGGACCTCCTAGCGGCAGGTGGTGGTGGTGGTTCAGGTAACGGACAGGTGAGAGGAAGGAGGTTGTACACATATCCTTCTCCCAATAAGTTCCTTCGGTGTGTCTTCGTCTATGAGGGAGTAAACGCACTGTGTATTTAGGTGGTGTTTCTCGAGCTGAAAATTGACACCCCCCCCCCCAACCCCCCAGGAGGTGGATCTGGTGACACAGGTGAGATGGAAATAGGTGAAAGACAATTAGTAGAGCACTCAAGACGTGAAGGGCGGGGTAAGATGGTACTCTAGACCGCCTCCTGCTCCTCTTCCTCCGCCTCTTCAACCTCTTCCTTCTCTTCTTCCTCTTCCATCTACTCCTACTCTTTTTCCTCTTGCTCTTTCTCTTCCATTTCTTCCTCCAGCTCTTCTTCTTCCAACTCCTCCTCCTGCTCCTCCTCTTCCATCTCCACCTCCTCCCCCTCCTCCTCATCCTTCTCCCCTTCCTCTACCATCTCCTCCTCCTCTTCCTTCTTCTCTTCCTCCTCTCCCTCCTCTTCCATCTCCTCCTCTTCCCCTCTTCTCCCTCTTCAACTCTTTTTCTTGCTCGGTTCTTGTAAGGTCAGCAAGGCCACGTTAACTAAGTGTTGGGGAGGCGTCCATGAGGGGAAGGTGACGTCCTAGGAATGAAAAGGAGTGTGGGTGAGGGGAGGAAAAGGGGGGGGGGGGGGGTTATCAGGTGACACAGGTGAGGAGGGACAGGTAATGCAACCCCTTAATACCACATTGTCATTCAACTGATCACTCCATCCTGTCAGTAAATCTCTCTCTCTCTCTCTCTCTCTCTCTCTCTCTCTCTCTCTCTCTCTCTCTCTCTCTCTCCCCATCCCTGTAACTCTTCCTCGTCTCCGCCTCCTTTCTCTCTGTCTACTCCTGCATCGTCTATTCCCTCCCTCGCCCCTGTATCTCCATCTCACTCTCTTCCTCTCCCTCTCACCCTCTTTCTCTCTCAATCACTCTCCTCCTCTCCTCTGCTTCTCCTTCACCGCCCACGGGTCTTGCTTTCAGAAGTTGTGTCACTCAGGCATGAAGATATGTGTGTGTGTGTGTGTGTGTGTGTGTGTGTGTGTGTGTGTGTGTGTGTGTGTGCGTGTGCGTGTGTGTGTGCGTTCTTGTACGTAAAGCTGTCTGCGGAGATGTTCTTTTCCCCCACAAACTTATTTTTCACTTTATTAAGGGTTTGTACACATAGTTCTGAGATAAAGAGTAACAAAAGAGAATATGATTACCAAATGATTGCTGTGTGTGTGTGTGTGTGTGTGTGTGTGTGTGTGTGTGTGTGTGTGTGTGTGTGTGTAAGTACCTCTCTCTCTCTCTCTCTCTCTCTCTCTCTCTCTCCAGCGTGATAGACAGGACGGCCGGGAAGAGGCAGTCAGGACGGGATTGAACGTCGACAACCAATCTATTTATAGACGGCTGGAAGACAGGGATTTGCCTGTCCTAAGTGATACTCTCTCTCTCTCTCTCTCTCTCTCTCTCTCTCTCTCTCTCTCTCTCTCTCTCTCTCATTTAATTTTCGTATTTCTCAGTATTCGTAGATCATGAAAAATATCATTGCATTCGTAAATAAAGTGAGTGATTTAAACTTTGCTTTACTTGACGTCATTCTCTCAATTTCCTCTAAGTTATGCAGCGTCTCTAAATAAACTGATGAGTATATACCGAAGACTAAAACACTAATTTCTCTCTTGATTTTTCACGTAAGATAAAAAAAATAAAGATTGATTTTAAATCGATTATCTCAAAAACCCGAAGGCGGAAAGTCAGCTGGTGAAAACGTCTTGTTAATCCGACTGCATGCACGGATGTCCCAGACGAACGCGTTAAATGTAAACACATGCGCATGTTTCACCTGCCATCGCCACATGCTATGCAAATGCCGCAGCTCTGGAGATGCGCGCTCTTTGCCAGCCACGGAGAAAAGACGTTGAAACTATTAATAAATTTGTATAACATTAATACATTAGTGTAAAAGTGAATGAAAGAAATCTGGTCGGGAATTTGTAAGTCAACAAGAATGAGTGAGTTGGTGATGGGGGGGGGGGGGAGGGAGGAAGCTGCTGGAGGTGGTGGTAGTGATGGTAGCGATGGTGGTGGTGGTGGTGGTGTTGGCTTATCTCTCTGGTAAATCGTCTGGAATTATTCAGTTTTATGGAGAGTTTGTGAGTAATGGATAGGGTCGTGTGAGGGGAAGGATGTGTGGATAGGTGAGGCTGATGGATGGATAATTGGATATAAGTTGGTAGATAAATTATGAGTAGGTGGAGTAAAAAAAAAAAAGGTGGATTGTGTGGGTAGGTGGAGTAGGTTTTGGAGGATTTACTTCGGATAAGATGAGTAAGGTGAAGGCTGTGAAGAGACTTTGTGGAGCGTGAGGAACGTGTGAAAAAGAACGTGTGGAGCCTGAGGAACGTGTGAAAAAGAACGTGTGGAGCCTGAAGAAAGTGTGGAGCCTAAAGAACGTGTGGAGCTTGACGAATGTGTGGAGCCTAAAGAACGTGTGGAGCCTGACGAATGTGTGGAGCCTGAAGAACGTGTGGAGCCTGACGAACGAGTGGAGCCTAAAGAACGTGTGGAGCCTAAGGAACGTGTGGAGCCTAAGGAACGAGTGGAGCCTAAGGAACGTGTGGAGCCTAAAGAACGTGTGGAGCCTGAAGAACGTGTGGAGCCTGAAGAACGTGTGGAGCCTGAAGAACGTGTGGAGCCTAAAGAACGTGTGGAGCCTAAAGAACGTGTGGAGCCTGACGAACATGTGGAGCCTGACGAACGGGTGGAGCCTAAAGAACGTGTGGAGCCTGAAGAACGTGTGGAGCCTGACGAACGAGTGGAGCCTAAGGAACGAGTGGAGCCTAGGGAATGTGTGGAGCCTAAGGAACGTGTGGAGCCCGAGAAATAACGCTGAAGACGTGAACAAAATAGACGAAGAAGAAAATAACCCCAACCATTCCTTAAAAAAAAAAATAATAGTCATATATGGACAGTACCCACTCCCCCCCCTTACCCCCCAAAAAAACCAACAATCACAAAACCAACAACACTCACATAAAAACAACAACAACAATCACAAAACCAACAACAATCACATAAAAAAAACAACAACAATCACCCCAATTTCTCGTCGGTAGGGTAATTTCAGATATACAAACGAGCCTACAATCCTATCCCATGCCCATCCCTGACTAGCCCTTCCTCCCCTCTCTCTATCCCCACCCGGGCATCCCCTCCCTCCCCACCCTACCCTCAGTCCTTTACAATTTCATGGTGTGGTAGAAATTTAAAACTTTTTCGTGTTTACTCGTTCAAAATTTCATGGCAGCGAAGTACAAAATTTTGACCCCAACAAATCTGGATTTTATGGAGGGGGCGGAGGGGAGAGGGGTGGGTGATAGGGGTGGAGGGGAGATGTGGATGATGGGGGTTGGGGAGGAGGGAGAGTTGTGAGGGGGAGGAGGGGGAGTTGTGAGGGGGAGGAGGGGAGTTGTGAGGGGAAGGAGGGAGAGTTGTGAGGAGGAGGAGGGAGAGTTGTGAGGGGGAGGAGGGGGAGTTGTGAAGGGGAGGAGGGGGAGTTGTGAGGGGGAGGAGGGGGAGTTGTGAAGGGGAGGGGGGGGAGGGGAGAGGTGGATGGTGGGGTAGGAGGGAGAGTTAGTTAACTGGACACATTACCATATATTATATCTGCCGTCACTCCTGAACGAGAGGATTAGCGAGCTCATGGGATCAGCCAATTCATCAGCGTCAATGGCCGCCAGGTAAGCGCGCGCCCCGACAATACACAACCACCAATCCCCCAGAGTGAGTGTTGAAATTATTGACTTGAAGGAGGCGGCATTTCCAGGCACTGGCACACTAGAGGGAGCGTCTCCAGTCACCATCACCACCACCACCACCGTCACCATCACCACCATCACCGTCACCATCACCATCACCACCACCATCACCGTCACCATCACCATCACCACCACCACCACCACCGTCACCACCACCATCACCGTCACCATCACCACCACCATCACCGTCACCACCACCACCACCATCACCGTCACCATCACCACCACCACCACCACCACCACCGTCACCATTACCACCACCACCACCATCACCGTCACCATCACCACCACCATCACCGTCACCATCACCACCACCACCACCATCACCATCACCGTCACCATCACCGTCACCATCACCATCACCACCACCATCACCACCACCATCACCATCACCATCACCGTCACCATCACCGTCACCATCACCATCACCACCACCATCACCACCACCATCACCACCACCACCACCACCACCATCACCGTCACCGTCACCATCACCATCACCACCACCATCACCACCACCATCACCGTCACCATCACCACCACCACCACCATCACCATCACCGTCACCATCACCGTCACCATCACCGTCACCACCACCATCACCACCACCATCACCACCACCATCACCGTCACCATCACCACCACCACCACCATCACCATCACCGTCACCATCACCGTCACCACCACCATCACCACCACCATGACCATCACCACCACCATCACCACCACCCCCACCATCACCACCACCGTCACCATCACCGTCACCGTCACCATCACCACCACCATCACCACCACCATCACCATCACCACCACCATCACCACCACCCCCACCATCACCATCACCGTCACCATCACCGTCACCATCACCATCACCATCACCATCACCACCACCATCACCATCTTCACCATCATCACAAACCAACACAAATCTGGTGGCCAACAACTTAACACAGGTACTCAGATGTTGTCTTCCTCCTTGTCGTCTTCTTCCTCTCCTTTTCCTCTTCCTTCTCACAGACAACACCACAATCCGATATTCCTCCTCCGAGAGCCATTTCCGGCCTGCACGCGCCGGTTACCTTGCCGGATATGAGAGAGAAATGGAGCCGGTGGCATGACCACTGAAGACTGGCTGGTGGTGGTGGAGGTGGAGGTTGTGGAGGTGGAGGTTGTGGTGGTTGTGGTGGAGGTTGTGGTGGTGGAGGTGGAGGTTGGTGGTGGTGGAGGTTGTAGTGGAAGTGGTGTGGGTGGTGGTAGTGGTGGTAGGACCCTTTATGACAGGCTCCCTACCTCTCCCACATAACATTATGCCTCGTCTCCCTCACACACCTTCAGGTATTACCGAGTGTCTCCTGAACTGTCACCGAGGAAGTAGAAATAAACACATGATAATAATACTATGAGAAAGAAAACAAGAGAAGAAAAAACGAGATTAGAAAAAAATGGAAACAAATAGAAGGAGGAGAAAGAAGAATTAGAAGACAATTAAGAAACAAATGACGCAGAGCAAAAGGACAAAAATCAATTTAAAAAAAAAATTACAAATGTTTGAACAGGATTAAAAAGTCTCTTCTCGGTAAATTAATTAGAGTGTCGTCTCAGTTCTCTCTATGACTGAATATAATTTACGGACCGAAATATTAAAGTTTTTGTGTCGATTAAGTAAGTTATTATGGCATTCCTCAGGCGACCACTCCCGATGCCGCCATGTTGTTGGTAATTACAGAGGCGTTGAGAGGAACCTTTAAATATGTGATTTACTCTATAATACTCGTTCTATATGAGAACGTTGACATATTTATTAAAAGTAAAACCACATTATGCTTTTCCGTCTTTTTTTTTGTGAGAGAACTGTGCTTAAAAACAGACTCGTGAGGGAAACGGCCCAGAAAATTATATCTTTGCGAGGTTAACTGGGCAGAAAGGTAGCGAGTGTGGTGGCCATTACCTGCGGTGGTAGTGGTTATTACCCGCTGTGGTGTACCGGTCATTACCCGCGGTGGTGTACCGGTCATTACCTGCGGTGTGTACACCCGTGCCAGTCATTACCTGTGGTGGTGTACCACTGTGCCAGTCATTACCCGCTGTGGTGTACCGGTCATTACATGCGGTGGTGTACCACTGTGTCATTCATTACACGCGGTGGTGTACCGGTCATTACACGCGGTGGTGTGCCGGTTATTACACGCGGTGGTGTACCGGTCATTACCTGCGGTGGTGTATCAGTCATTACCCGCAGTGGTGGTGATGTACCATTCTTTACCCTGTGGTAGTGGTGGGATTGTTGTGGTTATTATCCATTGTGGTGGTGAGAGAGGGGGCGTGGCTGGGGTTAACTCACAGCGTCATCAGGAAGGTGGGGTCCCTCAGGGTAACTAGGGGCCTCTACTGTTTCACCTCCAGCACCCTGCTCACACTCCATCACGGACACACTTCTCGCTTTCACTGGATTCTGTGATATATTTTTTCTAAAACGAACACCAATAAGGTCAATATTACTTTTTTTTAGTGTTAGTCTGATCAAATAAATTAATTCCTTCAGATTATTTATCGTTAAATATATTACAGGTACCGCTGTTAGCTCCTCTTCAAGATATAATGAAACCAATTTAAATGGTTAACTTTGTCGCTAATTAATTTTGTTAATGTTGAATAATAATAAAATCATCCAAAACAAAACTGAAATGTAATATGAACTGTGAGGATTTGCCCCCTCCCCCTTTCCCCCTCTACCTCCCTCCTTCCTCACTGACTCTCTAATTGGCTCCCTGACGTCAAAATCTTAATTAACGTCAAAGATTAACTCGACATATTACACGCATTTAAAATACCAGGATTATGTGCCACCAAATTCACATCCTGTTATACATTTTTTTGTATATTATTCTAATCTTAATTAAAAATTAATTTTTATAGTGTTATAAATTGTTGTAGGATAATGTACAAAGGTTAGGTTAGGTTACACACGTGAGAGGAAGCTGTTTGTCTCGCTGGAGTACTGGAGTGGTATATAACAACTGGACTAAAGAAAGAAGTAAGGAAGAAAAACCTATGTACATGTAAAACTTTTTTACACATAACGTCTCAAGTGTACGAGGATGGTGTAAAAAACAGCGCCTTTTACCCAGGTAATTACACCTCCTCGCAGCTCTCTTTACTTTTACCAAAATATGCGAGAAAAAGTTTGTCGAGTATAAGATTTTCTATACCACGTTACCTATTATTTTGTACAAGAAATATAGATTCTTAAATTGGATCTATATAACAAGCTTTACCCGTGATGATGTTACGAGCTTTAACCTAACCTAACCTAACCTAACCTAACCTAACCTACACGAGGGGAGAAAGACTCAGGCCATACTTCCGGTACTCCTCACATTGTCAGGAGTAATCTGTGGCGTCATTATCAACAATGGCTGCGTGCTGGCGTCCCTCAAGGCAACCAAGAACCTCTCCAGTTCCACCTTCTCACCCCACACATTTCCGTCCTTTCACACCTGTCGCACGCATGTTCTACACCAGCATGTGAGATATTTTATTTCTAGATACGAGTTTAATGAATCAGATACACTATAATATAACCACCAACTTAGATCAGTATCACACCTGAGAGCTCTAATGAAACATGAACACCTTGATGTTGCTCTTGAGTATCCTTGTACAAATCCCACGAAGTGACAACAGTAAAAGTGCTTATTTAATTCTCACAGTAAAGGAGGAAGCTCGTGTGTACTGGAGGGAGGGGGGCGGTGGATGGGCGGGGTAGGAGGAGAAGGAGGGAGGGTAGAAGGAAGAAGGGATGGGGCGGAGGAGGGGAAGAAGGGTGAGGAAGGGGGGTAGGGAGAGGCAACAAAGCAGAAGAAAACCTTTGGTGAAACTCATTACAGAGAGTCTTAAACGTTCTCTCAGCTGGTGTCAAACGCGCGTTCTTTCTTAATGGACTAAATTTCAGCTAGGTCTCGGGGCCTCTGAACCCTCACCAAAATCCCCCACAGCAAAATATTAACGCCTGGTTGTGGATCAGTGAGGGAGTTGTGTGACGTTTTGGTGGGTAGATATGTGAGGTGTGGTGGGTGTAGGTGTGTGAGGGGGTGGGAGTGTGGGGGAGGGGTGTGGGTGTGTGGGGGGTGTGGGTGTGTGGGGGGGCGTGTGGGAGTGTGGGGGGTGTGGGTGTAGGGGGTGTAGGGGTGTGGGGGAGTTTGGGGGTGTAAGGGAGTGTGGGTGTGGGGTTGTGGGGGTGTGTGGGGGGTTATTTGTATTAGAGGCTGTTTCATCTAAATAATTCCTTCATCATCTTCTTCTTCTTCTTCTTCTTCTTCGTCTTCTTCTTCACCATCTCTCATTATATCTAATCCTCGCTTCCTACAACACCTTCTCCTCCTCTTCCTCCTCCTCCTCAATTACTACCACTTCTCTCCGTTTTACCTCTTCCTTTCATCACGTTTCCTCATATTTTTCCACTTCGCCTTTTATTCTTCTTTTACGTGTTGCTGATAGTAAACCGTTTTGTACTTCACAACTCTATTTTTATTTAATTTTTATTTCATTCTCTCTTATTTTCTTTGTTCTTCTTCTTTATTTATTTCCCCCTCTTCGTGTGTTACCAATTTCGGTTTATCACTTTTCTTGTTTTTTATCATTTTCTTTTATTTTCTCCTTTTGTGTGTTGTGTCTTTGTTGCTTATCTTTCCATTTTTTTTTATCCTTTTCTCTTCCTTGTTTTATCTTTCTCTCCTTCTTGTTCGTTTGTTTTCATTTACTCATCCCACTATTTTCTCTTTTTGTTAATTTTTTTCTTTTTTTCTATTCTTGTTTTTTCTTTTAATTTCTACGTATGTTTCGGTTCTCTTGTGCTTCTTTTTCCTCTCCTTTTGGTGTATTTCTCCTTTCTTTCGTTCCTTTCTCCACCTTTATTGCTTCTTTTTCCTCACTCCTTCTCTCTCTTCTTCTCTTCTCCTTCTCTCCCTTACCTCCTCTTCTCTCTCTTTATCTCCCACCCCATGCTCTCCTACCTTCTCTCCCTCCCCTCCACCATTCCTCTTCCTCTTCCCCTTCTCGCCTCTCCTTATCTCCCACCCCATGGTCTCCTACCTTCTCTCCTTCTACACCACCATTCCTCTCCTCCATTGCTCCTCCTCTTACCTTCACTCTTCTCCTTCTCTCTATTCCCCTTCTCATCCAACCCCTCTAAATTCTTTATATTCTTTTATTTTTTCATCCCATTATTTTTACACGCTCGGGTCTGTGTTTTAGTTTTCCTCTCTCGTTTTTGCCTTTATTTATTTATTTATCTAAGTATTTATTATCAGGTGGGAGGAAAAATGTTGTAAACTGGGTGAGTGTTGTTGGATTTTTCTAAGTGTGGGTTATTCACTTTCTGTTATTTTCTCTGTCTCTCTCTCTCTCTCTCCTTTGTTCTTTCTGTTTGTCTGTGTCTCTCACCCTCATTCTACCCTCTATTTTGTTTACTTATTTCTTTCTCTCTTTCTTTCTATCTTTCCTTCTTTCTTTCTTTCGTTCCCTCTAAGTCTTATTTCCATTTAAACTAAAATTTACTAAGAATTTAAGACATTAAAGATAAAATCTCTCTGAACTGGGACCCATTAGAAGTTATAATTAGGGTTGAGCCTATTAAAAGTAAGACATATTAAAGACTGTGGCCATTAAAACTAAAACCCATTAGAACAAAGACTTATATAGAACCTTGAACCTATTACACCTGCATATACCGTAACCTCCCAAAACCTTCCCTTCTCTCCTCTCCCTTCCACCTACTACTCCTCCTCCTCCCACATACCGTAACCTCCCAAAACGTCCCCCCCCTCTCTCCTCTCCCTCCCCCCCCCCACATACCGTACCACTCCCAAAACCTCCCCTTCTCTCTTCTCCCTCCCTCCTACTTCTCCTCCTCCAACCCCCCCCCACATACTCCCCCCTACTGCTACTTCCACAACCCCCCCACATACTCCCCCCTACTGCTACTCCCACAACCCCCCCACATACTCCTTCCTACTGCTACTCCTACAACCCCCCCACATACTCCCCCCTACTGCTACTCCCACAACCCCCCCACATACTCCTTCCTACTGCTACTCCTACAACCCCCCCACATACTCCCCCTACTGCTACTCCCACAATCCCCCCACATACTCTCCTGACGTGCCGTGACCTCGCTTGCCTGTCTCCCTAAAGTCAAACTCATGTGGTCTGACGGCTGGGATGCAAAATGTCAGTCACGGAACCATCACCCTGGAAAACCTCTAAAGTCAGAACCAACCGTGGAGAGGGAAGAAGTCAGAGGCAGGCAGGTAAATCGACTCTGATATGCAAATGAGGTACATCAAATCACACACACACACAGGGAGGCTGAAACACAATACGAAACGACCTTGTATAGAATTACTGGCTGTCGTGGTACGTCTGAGTTTGTTGTCAGTTCAGTGTGGGATGTCAAGTCACAATTTTATTCGTTTCGATCCTTATATTATGTAAATGTGATGCAGAGGTAACGCATAAGGTGGAAGAATTATTATGTTACCGGAGTTCTTATAGTATGTTTGTTGATAAAATTAAGTCATCATACTTGAATACGATGATTTAACCCCCTTGAGTACGAAGATTTATCCCCAAGGGAATATAAGTCATGGTACTCAAGGGATTAGGTTATCGTACTTAGTGTATGATAAAGTCTACGGTGTTGTCCAGCCACGTTTCACTACCTCCGCGCTCCACGGTCACCGGGACATCACCTGCTGGCTGGTAGTTATTGATGTGGTCACCAGGTGTCACCATTCTACCTGTTGAATGATTTTCGGTGATCTTGGTGTTATAGCGTGTCTCTCCCTCATTTACTTCCGGTGTGTGTGTGTGTGTGTGTGACAGTTCACGTATGTAATCATCCTGCTGACAGCTGTACTCAGTGACTCACCCCAGGTAACTATAGGACACTTGGGTTGGACTTCAGCTATCGAAATATCTAAGTAACCAGTCACTCTACCTAAACGCTATCGGCGGTACTGGAGAACCTTCGCCAGTATGGAGAAATGAACACTCTTGAGTATTTAAGGTGTTGAACTCAGAACCTAATCTAATGTAACGTAACTAGCGAGCGCGCGCACACACACACACACACACACACACACACACAAACAAACAAACAAACAAACAAACAAACAAACAAACAAACACACACACACACACACACACACAAACAAACAAACAAACAAACAAACACACACACACACACACACACACACACAAAGGAGCTAAAATTGCCCAATCGAAGCCAATCACTCGAATCATACACAATTCAAGAGGCAAAGTGCAGTGCATCAAATATAGAGTCAATATAAGCTTATATAAAATAGTACAGGCAATTTATATCACCAATATGGGTACAGAGACATATGAGGTAAAGAGTGACATAAGCGCCAAGACCCAGTTCGCTATATAGTGGTCGACACGCATATAAAATTATAGCTAATTCTATAATGCATTTCCAAACCAATTATAAAGAGCGTAATTATACTATATAGTGTATAATGTATATATGAGTAATATATAAAGAGCTTAAGTGTAGTATAATGTATTATATTTCAGAATTATATACGTAATGTTATGTAATATATTAGCAAGATAGAAAATACAGTAATAAGTACATAGAGGAGGAAAGGTATAACTCATGCTACCTGCCATGAGAATTACGTGTAATTATCATGGAGTGTAATGTAATGCGGGAAGGCGTTATGAAATTCCATGCAGTGTAATGCAGCGTAATGTAATTTAATGTCATGCCACGAAATTGAATGTCATGCAATGTAATTTGGTATAATGTAATACTGTCATGTCATGTGATGTAATGGGGCGTAATAATATATAACGTAATATAATGTATGGTAGTGTTGTGTAATTAATATAATATAATGTAATATAATTCATCTCTGTAATATGTACCGTAATGTGGAGTAATGTCATCATATTTCTATTAACGTAACGTAACTTTGAAGAAATTTAACGTAATTAAAACGTAATTGGGTTGAGTGTCAGGTTAATTTTACAAAGTGTTATAGAATATTAAGGCAACACAATGTAACACTTTCGTAATAGAGAACAAATAAACACAACAAAATATTGACGTACAAATTCTTAAACGAGTACAAGTATGTATGTATGTATGTATGTATGTATGTATGTATGTAATGTATGTATCCGCGGTAAGTAAAAAAAAAAAACACACATTGTATCCCCCCAACCCTCACTAACTCCCTCCTCCCGCACCCTTCTCCTACTCTTCCCGCCCCTTCCTACCTCTCCTTCCTACGAAGCTGGAACTATCGCGTTGAGTGGGGGAGAGAGAGAGAGAGAGAGAGAGACCGCTGACCATGTTATGTGACTCCTCCGCGCCTTCTACTGAACGCATACCTTATAATCATTACAGAACGGATAAACTAATAAACTATAACCGTAAATCCCGTTAAAATAACACCTCGACATCGATTATCTGCTCCGATTTGCACCACGACGTAAAAAAATAAATAAATAAACAAACAGAAGAAAGGTCGAGGGAATTGATTGTTTTCTTCTAGATTTATGACGTCATCAGCGCGTGTGTAATGTGGGCGTTGTGGTGGTGGTGGTAGTAGTAGCGGGCATAATAGATGGTTGTAGTGGTGGTAGCGGGCATAATAGATGGTTATAGTGGTGGTAGCGGGCATAATAGATGGTTGTAGTGGTGGTAGCGGGCATAATAGATGGTTGTAGTGGTGGTAGCGGGCATAATAGATGGTTGTAGTGGTGGTAGCGGGCATAATAAATGGTTGTAGTGGTGGTAGCGGGCATAATAAATGGTTGTAGTGTTGGTAGCGGGCATAATAGATGGTTGTAGTGGTGGTAGCGGGCATAATAGATGGTTGTAGTGGTGGTAGCGGGCATAATAGATGGTTGTAGTGGTGGTAGCGGGCATAATAGATGGTTGTAGTGGTGGTAGCGGGCATAATAAATGGTTGTAGTGGTGGTAGCGGGCATAATAGATGGTTGTAGTGGTGGTAGCGGGCATAATAGATGGTTGTAGTGGTGGTAGCGGGCATAATAGATGGTTGTAGTGGTGGTAGCGGGCATAATAAATGGTTGTAGTGTTGGTAGCGGGCATAATAGATGGTTGTAGTGGTGGTAGCGGGCATAATAGATGGTTGTAGTGGTGGTAGCGGGCATAATAGATGGTTGTAGTGGTGGTAGCGGGCATAATAGATGGTTGTAGTGGTGGTAGAGGGCATAAAAGATGGTTGTAGTGGTGGTAGCGAGCATAATAGATGGTTGTAGTGGTGGTAGCGGGCATAATAGATGGTGGTAGCGGGCATAATAGATGGTTGTAGTGGTGGTAGCGGGCATAATAGATGGTTATAGTGATGGTAGCGGGCATAATAGATGGTTGTAGTGGTGGTAGCGGGCATAATAGATGGTTGTAGTGGTGGTAGCGGGCATAATAGATAGTTGTAGTGTTGGTAGCGGGCATGAGAGCTGGAGATGGTAGTCGTGGCGGTAAAGGGCATGAAAGATGGTGGTAGCAGACATGATAGGTGGTTGTGGTAGGAAGAATTACACAACAACGCCGTAATCAATCATGGTAAATAATTTTGTATCGTAATTAGAGGCTAATGGTGGTAGCCGGCGACGCCTGGTAATGAAATATTGCAGTCCTCGGTAGCCATTCCCAGAAAACATTTGGCCAAGTCGTGTTTGTGTGAGGCGGAAAAAATGCGCTAGTTTAGTGGTGGTGGTGGTGGTGGTGGTGGCAGTGTTGGTGGTGATAGCGGTAGTGGTGATAATCATGGTATGCGTGTTGTTGTGGTAGTGGTGGTGTTCTGTGTGTTAAGTAGTAGTAGTAGTAGTAGTAGTAGTAGTAGTAGTAGTAGTAGTAGTAGTAGTAGTAGTGTGCGAGTTGTTGTGGCAGTGGTGGTGTTCTGTGTGTTATGTAGTAGTAGTAGTAGTAGTAGTAGTAGTAGTAGTAGTAGTAGTAGTAGTAGTAGTAGTGTGTGGTGTGCGAGTTGCTGTGGTAGTGATGGTCGTGGTGGTAGTGATGGTCGTGGTGGTAGTGGTGGTGGTAGTAGTAGTGGTGATGGTATGCACGTTATTGTATTATTATTATTATTATTATTATTATTATTATTATTATTATTAGTTAGTAGTAGTAGTAGTAGTAGTAGTGGTGATTGTAGTAGTAATAGCAGTGGTAATAGTAGTAATAATTGATACGTTTCTATCCTTACGTGTGAATACTAATGACCAACAGGACAAAAAAATTCCCATTGTTTACGAAGACTGACATAATGGTTTCTTCAACGTCAAATGAGCAACTGAATACAAACACTAACCTTGACAACAAACCAGACGAATATACAATTTATTCCAATGATAAATAAGGAAATGATATGGTTATATTTTTCATGGCTTCTGTTGCGTAAAATTCGTAGAAAAATAGGAAATTATTTAATGATGAAATGAAAACGATAATAATACGGAATAAATTTTTTTTTTTCAATGATGTGTAAATTATTTTTGTATTATTCTTCGTCCTGTAACCCAAAAGAAAACACAAATAAAAAATAAATCACAATCAACTACAGAATAAATTAATAACCGCAATAACAAATAACAGAGGATATTAAAGATACAACAATAATAAAAAAACAAACATGAAAAACTTAGAATAAACATAAATAAATAAATATAAAATACAAATGATTGACGTAGGAGCAGTTGTTTTTTTTTTATAATTTATTAGTTATCAATAATGAGTCACGGGTCAGAACTGTATTAAGTATATATTACAAGGGAATATAATTTAATATATCAAAAGGTGTATAATTATTCTTTATAAAACAGACACGTGTATCATTACTCTTTATACAACAAACACGTGTATAATTGCCCTTTATACAACAGAGACACGTGTATAATTGCCCTTTATACAACAGGGACACGTGTATAATTGCTCTGTATAATTGCAATGTTTTTTAATAGTGTTAATGTTGAAGTATAATGAATTACTGAGCTTTGATGGTGAAGTCTGTAGTTGCGTGTTGTAGGTTAGTAAATGCACTAATTGTCACAGAGAAACACCTACACATGGCTACATCTATACCTACACACCCACCTAAACCAACATATACCTACATACCTACCCACCCACCAACACACACACACATAAATATAAAAGTCAGTATTATCCAGGTGATAAATAATAGACTTAAATATATAGTTTATAAAATGTATATTCTCACCTGTTACTCTATTTCTGTACATCCATTATTTCTTATTCATTGAAGGATATATTGGGATATTTAGATATACAAATACATTAGAATATAAATATATTATCATATTTATTGTGGAGGTATTTCTAATCTATTTCTGTCACGAGAGTTCAGAAATAGTCAAATATTTAATAGACAGACAGTCACAAAACAAAAGCAATACACACAAACAGACAGAGAGGAAGACAGACACACAAACAGACACACAAACAGACACACAAACAGACATTCACAGATACAAGCATACAAAAAAAAACCACGGACAGAAACACACTAAAGCAGACAAACGCATAAACAGACAAAGACACAGACAGGAAGTAGGTTTACCATCATTATGTAACTTTGTGGCACAAGTTAGAATTGTCTGTAATTGTCTTGGGGTGGGTGGTGGGAAGTAGAGGGGGGGTGGGGTGAAGGGATGGGGTGTTGGAGGGGTGGGGGCTGGGGGAAGGTGATGGGGAATGGTGGGTGAGAGGGGGGGGGTGGTGGGTTGGAGGGGTGGGGGTTAGGTGTGGAGGGGGGATGGGGGTGAGGGTTGGTAGGGGGTTATGGGTGGGGTATTGTATCGTTGATTATAATTATTACGATGATGAGCTT
The DNA here is from genome assembly GCA_958450375.1 of Homarus gammarus. Taxonomy (NCBI): domain Eukaryota; kingdom Metazoa; phylum Arthropoda; class Malacostraca; order Decapoda; family Nephropidae; genus Homarus; species Homarus gammarus. The sequence goes on along the minus strand of CAUDMG010001133.1, from coordinate 355,222 downwards.
GAGAGAGAGAGAGAGAGAGAGAGAGAGAGAGAGAGAGAGAGAGAGAGAGAGAGAGAGAGAGAGAGAGAGAGAGAGAGAGAGAGAGAGAGAGGTTTAAAAGCCTTGGACACTGTCGACTGTGACATTTACACCAAGACGAAAGGGAAAACCTATTTAGGTGTGGTGGGAAGGTGAACCACCGGTGCATGCCGCCAGCCGAGGGTTACCTCACTATAACCACAAAATCTACCAACCACACAATCATACAATCACACAGCCAAAAAATATCCCAACCAAACAGCCATAAAATCATAAAACATCACAATCCCCCAATCTTCCAACCACACAATCACCTAACCACGAAACCATACAGTCACACAACCACACAACCTCCCAACACCACAACCATAAACCACACAACCACACAACCACGCATGTAAATTAAAACACAACCACACGCCATGACACTCAATCAACCAGCATTCATAACAGCAAGCCAACCAACCCTCCGCCGTCCTGTTATCCCACTAATAACACCAGGTAATTAATTACAGGTATATTGCCCCTCCCTCACTTAACGCCACTATTCATAAACGTCACTCAAGCGTCAGAGAATTAAGTCACGAGAAATAGGTAATTAATTCATACCCTCATTTCTTTCACCCACTTGAGCTTGATGTCATATATGTATAAAGTAATTAACTGTTATCAGGTGATGGTATATTATTATCAGTGAAAATTAAGTGTCAACAAAAGTAATTAATTGTATAGGATTAAATTTGGTAAAAATTCTGTGTTTTTTTAAGGTTTGATTTTGTTTTCTTATTTCATTTGTTTATATAGATTATTTTTTCTTTAACTTGGTGTTAGAAGAATGGCTCTCTCTCTCTCTCTCTCTCTCTCTCTCTCTCTCTCTCTCTCTCTCTCTCTTCTCTCTCTCTCTCTCTCTCTTTCTGTTTCCTCCTCTTTTACAACAATTAGTCTCCAGATAAATTAACTTGTCACTGTACATAATAAATATATATATTTTTCATTTCACCTTTTTTCTGTTTGTGAACGAAAGTAATTATCACTTAACAAAAATTATGAACAATAATTTAGCATATTTTTAATTTCGAGGATTTTTGCCGTGTTTTTCTTTTTTCATTTTTGTTTCGTATTTTTTGGTTTTTGTTTAGTCTAAAAAAATATTATTACGTTTAAACAAAATTTTAATAGAAACAAATTTGGATAAATGTTCTTTTATCTTACTTAATTTTTTGTAAATAAAGATAAAATATATAATGTTTTGCCTAGATATCTTTTACACACACACACACACACACACACACACACACACACACGTGATAAGAACGTGTCTCTCGACCCTGAACTAACTTACGACACTCTTAACTGGCCTATTATTGTACAGAGAATCAGGTGTGGGCTCGTTACTAACACCAGCACGCCAGGAGACGATAAACGACCCTTAATGACAGGTGAAATATGGACTACAGTCACATAACAGGCAAGAGAAGGAAGGTGTCTTTACAGAATCGAATACAAGTTTCAGCGAATTATAATTTTTTTCTGGGACGGTTTTGGTGAAACTTGGTAAGGAAGAGGAGGAAGAGGGGAGATGGAGGGGTGAGGGAAGAAGGGGAGAGGAGGATTAAGAGGGAGAAAAAGGGATTAAGGGGTGGAGGAGGAGGAAGAGGGGAGAAGAAGGAGGCGCAGAAGGAAAAGGAGGTGGAGGAGAAGAAGGAGGAGGGCAAGGAACAGGAGCATGAGGAGGAGGAGGAAGAGGTGTAAGAGAAGGAGATGGAGGGGTGAGGGAAGAAGGGGAGTGGAAAATTAAGAGAGGAAAAGGGGTTGAGGGATGGAAGAAGAGGAGGAGGAGGAAGAGGTGAGAAGAAGGAAGACAAGGAGAATGAGAGCGAGAAATAAGACAGCGAGGAGGAGGAGGAGGAGGGCGAGGAGAATAAGAGGAAGGGTAGAAGAAGGCGAAAGAGGAATATGAGACGAAGGAGGAGGAAGAAGACAAGCTTAACCCTTTGTTGACGTAGCATAATGACTTCAAAAGACGACTCCCGGGCTGTTTGTTTGTGTCAGACCGTAACCCTGAATTAAGATTGTTTATACCTGTGTGTGTGTGTACCTGAATCCCCGCCGCTGCCGGTGTTATATCCAACTCATGTTCCTGATTTTCTCTTTATCTTATTTCGCTATATTTATTCGACCTTTCTCTTTCTCTTTAATTATCCTGATCGTCTCTTTGTATGTCTGTGTTCTCTTTATTCATCCGATTATTCACTTTTTTATTAGATTATCAATACTTCTCTTATTATTTCATTTTAATCGTATAAGCTCTTCTTCTCTTCATCATTCATTCTCGCTATTCCTCTCCCTCTACATTCATATTATACATCATTCATTCCCCTTACTCCTATCGCAACATGTATTCATTTTTTTTGTGTATTATTTAATTTGTATTCATTCAATCTTAACTTCGTGTATGTGTGTGTGTGTGTGTGTGTGTGTGTGTGTGTGTGTATGTGTGTGTGTGTGTGTGTGTGTGTGTGTACCTTCCCTCCTTAATGACTTATTGATTGCCTTCGTGTGAATGTCCGCACACTCCTTTGCCACTTTATCGGACCGAATCATAGCGGACAATATTATACCGGACAGAATTATACTGGACAGAAATATACATGACAAAGTTATACCCGACAAAATTCCTAAAAATTAAGAGTTTATTCAAAAGAGCTCAACTACTATCCTCAGAACTCAAATTACCACGTTTTAAGGCTTAACTTCCACCCTAAGAGAGGACTCAATCCTAAAATCCCATTCCAGCATTAAAAAAAAATAAATAAAAAATAAATAAAAAATTCCCAACTCTAGTCTTGGTACAATAGAGACACACAGTAATCCTATTTCCGTGTTATGAAAAAGTGACTGATCCGCCCTGGTGTAGAACCCGGAAATTGTGTTTTGAAGATCAATTTTTTTAAACCATCCTACCTACGGGTTATGTAGTTGTGCTTTATTATTGTTATGATCTGTCGTTGTTGTAATTATTATCATTATCATTATTATTATTATTATTATTATTATTATGATTTTCTCTTCATTATAACAAACACCTCACACTCATGTCAACAAGCATATACTATTGCAAATAATCTTTTTCGACCAATCACGTAGCTTGTGTGAGAATGAAGGATGCTTATTGGATGGAGGAACAAGTGGCGAATAACTCGTATGTGTGAGTGTTTGGCATATCCTAAAACACACACACACACAAAGGCTCCTAATTTTTAAAGCCTCATAACTGAAGCTATTGTAACACTCCTTCCCACAACCACCACAGCAACAATCACCATCTACCACCACAACAACAATCACCCTCTACCACCACTACAACAATCACCATCTACCACCACAGCAACAATCACCATCTACCACCACTACAACAATCACCATCTACCACCACTACAACAATCACCATCTACCACCATTACGCAATCACCATCTACCACCACTACAACAATCACCATGTACCACCACTACTACACTCAGCAACTACCACCACTACAACAATCACAATCTACCACCACTACAACAATCACCATCTACCACCACTACAACAATCAACAACTACCACCACAATAACAATCACCAACTACCACCACTACAACAATCACCATGTACCACCACTACTACACTCAGCAACTACCACCACTACAACAATCACAATCTACCACCACTACAACAATCACAATCTACCACCACTACAACAATCACCATCTACCATCACAGCAACAATCACCATCAACTACCACAACAACAATCACCATCGACCACCACTACAACAATCACCATCTACCACCCTACCAGCTACCTGTTCTGCGTCGCTACCTGACATACACCGGTACACAGACGACCAAATTCCACACCAGAGGCAGTTCTCCTGTGGAATTTCATTCTGGCGTGACTTAAGTTCATGTGGTAATATGCTTCCTACACGCCACACACAATGTCAAACTCTCTCCCTCTCTCTCTCTCCCTTTTCTCTCTTCCTGTCCCCCTCTCTCTCTCTCTCTCTATCTTTCTCTTGCCCCCCCTTCTCTCTCTCTCTCGCTCTCTTTTTCAGCTCCTCTTTTTCGTTTTTCCTCAATCTCTCTTTCTCTTTCCGTCCCCCTCACTTTCTTTTCTCTCTTCCTGTCCCTCTCTCTCTCTTTCTCACTGCTCTCTCTCTCTCTCTCTATCCTCACACCATAACATAACCAGTCATTACCACACACACACACACACACACACACATACACACAGACACTCACGCAACACTCCACCTCACTTCACAACAACCTCCCACACAATGACCTAGTTCTGCCTGCAGTCACTGACACACACACTCATACACACATACATACACACACACACACACACATACACCCACACACACACACACACACACCCAACACCCCACTCCCCCTCCCCCATCATCACCACTAAAACCACCATATTCCTGCCTAATTTAAGCACCTGTCTCATCACCCATTACTAACCCACCGCCACCACAGGGAACTCGCCGGTCGTAGAGTAAACATGGGGGCCCCATTAATAACAACAACCCCCCCCCCCCCACCATGATATTAAGGAAACCCATTTTTATTACGGGGTCGATTTAGTGTTTACATAGGGGGGGGGGGGGTTGAGGGGGGACAGGGGGTGGGGGAGGGAAAAGTGGAGGTGTGGTAGACGGGGTGTTCCATCACACTAAAATTTGAGTGTCACCGTGTGTGTGTGTGTGTGTGTGTGTGTGTGTGTGTGTGTGTGTGTGTCCCAAGGTGTGAGAGTAACACTATGTACATCGACGTGTGAAAGCAGCAGGTATAAGCATTGACGTGTGAAAAGCGGACGTGATTGGTGGAGAAAAATCTGACAGGTTGATTGATTGGTGGGCGAATAAGAGCGTGTGTGACTGTGTGCGTGTGAGTGTGTGCGTGTCTGGGGTATTTGCTGGTGCCTGGGCCTCGGCTACAAGATTGTCCTGCTGTATTTTCCTCCTATAATATTTTTCCGATGAATTATTTCCTTGATAATAACACACACATATACACGCACGCACGCAGGCACGCATCATAGACCTGCACACACACACACACACACACACACGTAAATAATGTACATAATCAAGTTAAAATAATTCATTCTCAAATTAATCAAGTAAATGTTGTTTTGGTGCTAAAAATACAAATATAAATATATTTGTGAGAATTGACTTTATATCGTCAGGAGAAATTATACCAATAATTGATTTGAGTTATATAAACGAAAGTAAACAACTGGGATTAAAATTATAGTCTACAAATAATAAAAAAAAATTGAAAATATAAAAATAAACACGATGAAAATATAAATATTTAATCAAGGAAAGCCAGGTGCTAATTAAAACAGGTGTGTTGATGTGATTATGTATTACAGGTGAGGTGTTTCAACATGAGTAAATACACTGGTCATCAACAAACACCAATTACTACACGTCATCAACTAACATATTGAAGCCAAAAATGTGGTTGGTAGTTTCACAAGTCATCAATCACACACTCACAAAAAATATAAATATATAACTTTTCTATATTAATTAAGGAAACACTTAACAATTAATCTTAATAAAAAAACTATAACCAATCTGAATAAATCTATGAAAACAATAATTTTCCAAACAATAAAAAAAATACGTTCTAAAACCAATTAAATTAAAATTAAAATCACATAACTACACCAATGAAACAACTTTGTAAAATTATAAGGTCATAAATCATAAGTACTAACTAGCAAGGAGCACTCAACCATAACAACTAATTCGTAAACACAAAAGGTCAATCCTGAAGGGATATACCAGAGGAAAAATTCGCATACAATCATAAGACCCACATGCTATTGTTTACGCCAGCAACATAACCACTGTATTATATAACTATTACATCCATTACGAGGGATAACTAAAGATTTACGACAGTAATTACCAGATGATGGCTGTGTTATTGGGGCCATTAATTTTAAACAGGTGTAATGGTCTCAGTGTTTGGCCCTGAGGTAGTCATCTTCTTCTTCCTTTGACTCTAGTGTTATGTTATGTATTTTATAGCGACTGATCTGATAGATCCCGTGTCCTAATTGGCCCCAGATGTAATGGGCCCTAACCATAAGGACTATTGCCCAGTTCTAATAGGCACCAGTACAAATGGGCCCCCGTCCTAATCTATCCTTGGTAACTGTGACCCAATTCTGTGTCTGTGTGTGTGTGTGTGTGTGTGTGCGTGTGTGTGTGTGTGTGTGTGTGTGTGTCAGTAAAATCAGCATGTTTGTATCGTTCATAATAACTCCTATATCGGCCAAAAACAACGGGTATCGGTAAAAAACTAGTCCATATAGCGATAAAATATAACCGATATATTCTAAAACACTATATACCTGTGACCTATTAAGGAGACGACGCCCACACAGGTATATAACACAACCCAACACGTGACACACATAACACTGAGAAATGCCTGACAAAGGAACTCGGTATTGTTAACTCCTGTACAAAGAGACAATACAAGCGATTGGAAATAAATATAAAAAAAAAATAAAGAGAAAATATAAATAGAAGATGTCATTGAATAGATAACAAAATAAATGTTATAAATATAAATAATAATGCAATAATATGTATGACTAAACTATGTTGGAAATTAAACAGAATAAATAGATAAAATAAATAAAATAACATGAAATGATGAATAAAATGTGAAAATAATGTAGAAATAAATAGAATTAGCTAAAAACAATAATAAAAATCACGAACAAATAATAAAATTTGTGAAAAAAAAAATATATATATATATATATGAAGGAAACTTTTGTTAACTGGTCGTTTGTATAAAATATTGAAGAAACAACAACTAAATTACAAAAGACAGACACAAAGGCACACATTCAAACAGCGATTCAGGGACGCGAGGTTGAGATAAAAATCGTGTGTATGTTTGAGAATAATACGCAGGTAAAACAACTAATATACACAAGAGTGACCCAACACAGCTGGGGCTAAATGTATATATCCTGTATCGAGTGAAAATATCAGAAATACATAAATAAAAAGAGATACAGAGAAGTGTTACAATAAAAACTTAAAAATCTCACACTTTTGGAGGTTACGAATTTAAACGTACTGTGTAGTGGTCTATTTTATACGATTAGTGTGTGAGGTAAAGTCTACGGTGTTGTCCAGCCACGTTTCACTACCTCCACACTCCACGGTCACCGATACGACATAAACGTTCTCCTCATCCACAAACGTTCATCCAACTTTACCATCTGCATTAATTAACCAACAATGTAATAATAATAATAATAATAATAATAATAATAATAATAATAATAATAATAATAATAATAATAATAATAATAATAATAATAATAAAGAAATATTACATCAAAACAATAAATAAATCTGGTTAGTAATAAACTTGGAAATACTTTGATGTTGGTAATCCTGTGGTGGGTCACAATGTTGGCAGCCCTGTAGTGCGTGGTGGGTGAACGGAGAGAAAGAGAGAGGGAGGAAGAGAGGAAGAGAAGGAAAGAAGAAGGGAAGGAAGAAAAAGTGGAGGGAGGAAAAAAGGGAGGGAATTAGGGAGAGGAAGTCTTATAAGGTCAGGTGGAGGGAGAGGTAAGGGAGAGTAAGATATTTTAATTCTTGAAGAAGGAATCGGGGAGGGAGGGGGAGGGAGCCATGCCATATGGAGGCGTAAGAGTTAAGAGTCTATTGTCACCTTTAATGTAGAGGAGATAAGATACTCTTCCTCCTTCTCCTCCCACACCCCAAACTTCTCCCCTTTCCTTCCCCTCCTTCTACACCCCAACTTTCCCCCTCTCTCTGCCCACTTTCAACCCAACCCTTCCTCCTCCTCCTCTTCCTCCACCACAACTCTCCCCCTCTTGCTCCTCCTATCCCACCCCAACCCCTCCCCCTCTCAACCCCCCACCCCCCTTCCCTCTCCCCTATACGTCGACCTTTCCTGTCCGGATTTCTTTGGTATGAAAATCCAATTCACTTTGCGCGGTGGTTACATCGCCTCACCACCAGGGGGCCGGCGGCAATGGGGGGTGCGGTGGGTAGGGTGGGATGGGGGTTGGAATGGGGGGGGGGGGGTCGGGGATGGCGGCGTCAGAAAGAAGCTCCCCTATTGGTCGTTGCCTGTATTGTGGGGATTAATCATGGCGCCAAAGGCTTCTGAAGTGCTTTTGTTCAACCCTCTGATATATATAAAACAAAAACAAAGACAATGGAAAAAAAGGTAGAGAATGTTTTTATATATAAAAAGGTGTTGCAATAATAGCTTTTGGCAATAAAATGACAATAATAACTGGGAGAGCCTTACTGGTCACGACATAGCCATTTTATCTCTCGTATAGATAAGGTTCAGGCTTGATAAATACTACTACTACTACAACTACTACTACTACTACTACTACTACGACTACTACTACTACTACGAGAGAGAGAGAGAGAGAGAGAGAGAGAGAGAGAGAGAGAGAGAGAGAGAGAGAGAGAGAGTATAACTTCTTTGAGAGTTAAAGGGCATGGTTAGGTTAGGTTAGGTTAGGCCAAGTTTAGTCACCGTTTTAATAAATAGTGACTAAACTTGGCCTAACCTAACCTAAACTAAACCTGATCTAATCCAACTTAGCGTAACTTAATCCTACACAACCCAACTTAACCTAACCTAAAGTAACACAATTTAACCTAACCTAAAGTAACTTATCCTAACCCAACCATATACAAACCAATTTAATCCAGTCTGATATTAACCTAACCTAACCTAACCTAACCTAACCTAACCTAACCAAAACTAACCTTCTATAAGCGCTGTAATAATACTGTTCTAAATGTTTAATATACAAACGGAAAAAATAAACATACATACATACAGAAACAAAGAGGGATCGTGTGGTATAGCAGCTTCTACCCCCAAATAAAATGTCTCTTCAACATTTAAACACGGGGTTATAATTGCACCTGGTCAATATACTTATACACAAATATACACACACACTGTCTATTTACACACACACACACACACACACACACACACACACACACACACACACACACACACACTGGTAAATACAAAAAACCATCTTTCTTCTAATGGTCGCCCTGTAAGAAGAGGAGGGGGGGGGGTGAGTTGGGGAGTAGGGGAGGTAGAGGTGGTGAGTAGGGGGGGGGAGAGGTGGTGAGTAGAGGGTGAGTTGGGAAGTAGGGGAGGTAGAGGTGGTGAGTAGGGGGTGAGTTAGAGGTGAGTAGAGGTGGTGTGTTGGGGTGAGTTAAGGGGTTGGCGTGAGTAGGGGTGAATGGGGTGTAGGGATGGTGTGTGGGGGTGAGATGGGGTGCAAGGATGGTGAGTGGGGGTGATATGTTGGGTAGGGGGTAGGATGGTGGGCGGTTTCAACCTTAGAAGCTAATTATCGCTAAAACATGACACTAATTATCGCTAATTTCACGCTGGCCTAAACCCGAGTTAAATAACTAGCGGGGGGGGGGGGTGGGGGGGAGACGATGTGTTTATACTGGCAATTATGTTCAGATATTTACAGTGGTTGTAATTAATGTTTACTGGTGTTTGCAGTAAGGCATTCATGTTTACTGCTGCACACACACATACACACACACACACATACACACACACACACACACACACATACACACACACACACACACACACACACACATACACACACACACACACACACACATACACACACACACACACGGTAGGTAGATAGAGTGTGCGCAGGTTGGAGGTGGCAAGGGAAGAGTCCTCAAGTTACATTCACATTATCAATTAAAAACAACCTTATGTTACCAGCTACTACCTACCCCCTCCATGTGTTGAGTTGGCTCCTCCGTAACCTACCCTCCCCTAACCTACCATCCCCTAACCTACCATCCCCTAACCTACTATCCCCTCCAATCTATCCCCTAACCTACCCTCCCTCTCCTTCTGACGTTAATATAAAGCAAAAGTCCCAAATATTTAGAAATTCACGAGGTGTCTAATAGCGATTCGAATCTGATGTTTTTCGAAGTCATAATAATTCAACAGTAAAATCATTACACAGATCACCTCAGTAGAATCAGTAACTATCTTGGCTTTGTTGTCTTTTGATCTTTATTTCAACAGTTGGCGAGGCGGTGAGGTAATGC
>CAUDMG010001133.1:292500-340000 GCA_958450375.1 Homarus gammarus | reverse complement strand
ATGGCTCCCATTTGATCGTCAGACGCAGACAGATGGCCGCCTGGAGTTTAATTTTACCCTAACTTCCAACACTTGCCACAGACATCCGCCTCCAAAAGTCTTATTTATTAACGTTGCCTCCAAAAGCGATCGTAGATACCACCTCCTGATAAATTGACGTCCATAGGTGTAAGTTTTTTCTCTCTCCAAAAGTGTGTGTGTGTGTGTGTGTGTGTGTGTGTGTGTGTGTGTGTGTGTGTGTGTGTGTGTGTGTGTGTGTGTTTAATTTCTCTCTCCAAGGGCGTATTTAAATTTATCTCCAAATATATCTCTCAATTTATCTCCATTCTTGCCTCCAATTATTTCTTCATACTTTCTTCCTACAATCTCGCCTTTCTCCAAATTCATTTTCTTCTAATCCTTTACACTTATCTCTAAATCCTCTCCCCGTCTTAAATGTCTATAAATCCTCTCCCCGTCTTACCTGTCAAATTCCTCTCACCGTCTTACCTGTCTCTAAATCCTCTCCCCATCTTACCTGTCTCTAAATCCTCCCCCCATCTTACCTGTCTCTAAATCCTCTCCCCATCTTACCTCTCTCTAAATCCTCTCCCCATCTTACCTGTCTCTAAATCCCGTTATCTCTCTAAATCCTCCCCATCTTACCTGTCTCTAAATCCTCTCCCCGTCTTATCTCTCTAAATCCTCTCCCCATCTTACCTGTCTCTAAATCCTCTCCCCGTCTTATCTCTCTAAATCCTCTCCCCATCTTACCTGTCTCTAAATCCTCTCCCCATCTTACCTCTCTCTAAATCCTCTCCCCGTCTTACCTGTCTCTAAATCCTCTCCCCATCTTACCTGTCTCTAAATCCTCTCCCCGTCTTACCTCTCTCTAAATCTTTTCCCTGTCTTACCTGTCTCTAAATCCTCTCCCCATCTCCTGTCTCTAAATCCTCTCCCCATCTTACCTGTCTCTAAATCCTCTCTCCATCTTACCTGTCTCTCAATCTCTACTTCTAATTTGTCTCTCATTTATCTACAAGCTATGTCTCACCTTATACCTATCTCCAAATTCTCCTCTCTTCCTTTTTCTCTCTTTTATTCTCCCTTTATTTCCAAACGAGCCTGTCTCTCCTCCAGTTCCCCTCCCCCATCTCTCTTTCACCTTATCTCGTTCTTTCTTTTATTACTCCTTACTTCTTCCTCTCTCTTCTTCCTAACCTCCTCTTCCTCCTCCCCTCTTACTCTCCCTCCTTACCCCTTTCTTTTTCTCTCACTCTCTCTCATTTCTCCTCACCTCTAAACGTGCCGCACGCCTCCACATTTACCTCCACACCTGCTGGCTTCCACTTCATGGCCCAATACTGCCCGTGGCGGTAGTAGCGGGGCCCCCAGACAGTTCATTAAGTGGAAGATGGCTGGGGCGGGGCGCTCGGCCAAATTAAAGAATGGTAATGGCAGGAATGTGAGAATTAACTGGGATTTTTGCATTTGACTTTTTCCCTCAGCTTTATATTTTCCAATTTTTTTTCCTTCATTTTTTTTCCTTTTGTTTTTTGAAGGAAGGAAGGAAGGAAAGAAGGAAGGAAGGGGAGAGACGAGGCGTTGCATTATTAAAATTCTTCTCGTCGTCTCGTCTTGTGATTTATTATTATCATCATCATTATTATTATTTAGGTGTTATAAGCCTTTCCTATCATTTGAATTTTATACCCTTACAAATTCTAATATAAAGGAGGAGATTTATATATATACACACTGTTATCTGGGTTTGTATGTCCGTTTGTTTTGTCTTTTTTGTTGTCATTTTCATCCTATAACTCGATAAATAGTTAGTAGATTATCCTCAAACTTGGCGTAAGGTTGAATCTCATTAACATCTGATGTGTAGTTTATATACGAACGAAGGATTTTGACAACTTTACCGAGACAACAGGATTCACAATGTTCATTCTGAAATTCATCGACTCCCTCCCCCCCCCCCCCTAAGTAAAGATATAAATATATTTTTTTGACTGCACGAAATAAACCTTTGTATACAAGTTAAGTTCACCACAGGAACCTTTAAGACTCGCATCGGCTCACACAAGGAACCCCAACCAGGTGTTTCATAGGGGGTTCGTAAGGTGAATATTTCTCCTATGATGTAAGATGAACCTTTAACCTGTTCTAACTGGGTGAAAAAAATATAATTGGGAGAAGAGGAGGAAAAACTAGCGGCAGAATTTGATCGTGACTGTTTGTTTACTTAGTGGCTGTAAGGAGGTGGAATATAAAGAAAAATGACAGAGATTCAGGAAGACAGACAGACAGATAGACATATAGACAGAAAGAATTGACAGTCAGAAGGGGAGAGTGAAAGAGAGAGTATGGGAGGCAATAGCCCCCTGCGTGCACACACACACACACACACACACACACACACTAAAAAATAAATACAACCAGAAGCAAACACATACACACAGACAGACATACAGACATACAGACAGAGAAACAGACAGACAGACGCCGTGCTGTACCGTGGCGTGAACAAGCTCTCCACAGTAATAGACAGTTCGCTAGTTTATCCAGGTAGAACCAAAATGAAATCGTGATGTAACCAGAAATTTGACATCATGCAAATTATAACTTACGCTCATAAAATTGTAATTTCTCAGGTAAGGTATTTTTTTTTTTTTTTGACTCGCGAATTATTACTTAAAACTGAATGTATTGCTGGTGGAAAAATAGACGATTTATGATATGGTATTAATATCATTATTACTATTATTACTGCGACTATTATTAGTATTATTACTGTTATTATTTTTTATTATAAAGAGTTTCTCCAGCCAAAAGACAGGAGACTTCACAGGACGGTAGACAGCAAGACTTTCACGAGGAAGAAAGTAAGAGGTTAAAGTTGTTGTTTGACCTGAAAGCAAAACACACACACACACACACACACACACACACACACACACACACACACACACACCGGCGTAATATAAATGGGTAGTGTCCCGCCACTTCCCCAGCACCGCGACACTAACAATACTCAGGTAAGTGGCGCTCCCACCCACTGACGCACTAACTCAGTTCTGGGTAATGGCCAGGTGAGACCAGGAGAGAGAGAGAGAGAGAGAGAGAGAGAGAGAGAGAGAGAGAGAGAGAGAGAGAGAGAGAGAGAGAGAGTATTGCTTGTCTGGAGGGAAGCAAGAAGAAGTTTGCATGTCAGGTAGTGCTTGTAGGAGGCAGTACAGTAGATACAACCATATCTGCATGGGAGGGAGGCAACGTCTGTCTGCTGTTGGGGGAGATAATATGTCTCTGTATAAGTGGATGAGAGTCTTGTGAGAGTCTGCTGGTGTAGTGGGAGAGTCTGCTGGTGTAGTGGGAGAGTCTGCTGGTGTAGTGGGAGAGTCTGCTGGTGTAGTGTGAGAGTCTGCTGGTGTAGTGGGAGAGTCTGCTGGTGTAGTGGGAGAGTCTGCTGGTGTAGTGGGAGAGTCTGCTGGAGAGTCTGCTGGTGTAGTGGGAGAATCTGCTGGTGTAGTGTGAGAGTCTGCTGGTGTAGTGGGAGAGTTTGCAGCATGGCAGTGTTGCAGAACCAGTGAGAGTGTTGCAGAAGCAGTGAGAGATGCAGAAGAAAAGAGAATGCTGTAGGAGTGAGAGTGTTGCAGCAGGTAGTGACAGTGTTGCAGCAAGTAGTGAAAGTGTTGCAGCAGGTAGTGAAAGTGTTGCAGCAAGTAGTGAAAGTGTTGCAGCAGGTAGTGAAAGTTGTAGCAGGTAGTGAAAGTGTTGCAGCAAGTGGTGAAAGTGTTGCAGCAGGTAGTGAAAGTGTTGCAGCAGGTAGTGAAAGTGTTGCAGCAAGTAGTGACAGTGTTGCAGCAAGTATTGAAAGTGTTGCAGCAGGTAGTGAAAGTGTTGCAGCAGGTAGTGAAAGTGTTGCAGCAGGTAGTGAAAGTGTTGCAGCAAGTAGTGAAAGTGTTGCAGCAAGTAGTGAAAGTGTTGCAGCAAGTAGTGAAAGTGTTGCAGCAGGTAGTGAAAGTGTTGCAGCAAGTAGTGAAAGTGCTGCAGAAGGTAGTGAAAGTGTTGCAGCAAGTAGTGAAAGTGTTGCAGCAGGTAGTGAAAGTGTTGCAGCAGGTAGTGAAGTGTTGCAGCAGGTAGTGAAAGTGTTGCAGCAGGTAGTGAAAGTGTTGCAGCAGGTAGTGAAAGTGTTGCAGCAGGTAGTGAAAGTGTTGCAGCAGGTAGTGAAAGTGTGCAGCAGGTAGTGAAAGTGTTGCAGCAGGTAGTGAAAGTGTTGCAGCAGGTAGTGAAAGTGTTGCAGCAAGTAGTGAAAGTGTTGCAGAAAGTAGTGAAAGTGTTGTAGCAAGTAGTGAAAGTGTTGCAGCAGGTAGTGAAAGTGTTGCAGAAGGTAGTGAAAGTGTTGCAGCAGGTAGTGAAAGTGTTGTAGCAGGTAGTGAAAGTGTTGCAGCAGGTAGTGAAAGTGTTGCAGCAGGTAGTGAAAGTGTTGCAGCAGGTAGTGAAAGTGTTGTAGCAAGTAGTGAAAGTGTTGCAGAAAGTAGTGAAAGTGTTGCAGCAAGTAGTGAAAATGTTGCAGCAAGTAGTGAAAGTGTTGCAGCAGGTAGTGAAAATGTTGCAGCAAGTAGTGAAAGTGTTGCAGCAAGTAGTGAAAGTGTTACAGCAAGTAGTGAAAGTGTTGCAGCAAGTAGTGAAAGTGTTGCAGCAGGTAGTGAAAGTGTTGCAGCAGGTAGTGAAAGTGTTGCAGCAGGTAGTGAAAGTGCTGCAGCAGGTAGTGAAAGTGTTGTAGCAGTTAGTGAAAGTGTTTGCAGCAGGTAGTGAAAGTGTTGTAGCAAGTAGTGAAAGTGTTGCAGCAGGTAGTGAAAGTGTTGCAGCAGGTAGTGAAAGTGTTGCAGCAGGTAGTGAAAGTGTTGCAGCAGGTAGTGAAAGTGTTGCAGCAGGTAGTGAAAGTGTTGCAGCAGGTAGTGAAAGTGTTGTAGCAGGTAGTGAAAGTGTTGCAGCAGGTAGTGAAAGTGTTGCAGCAGGTAGTGAAAATGTTGCAGCAAGTAGTGAAAGTGTTGCAGCAGGTAGTGAAAGTGTTGCAGCAAGTAGTAAAAGTGTTGCAGCAAGTAGTGAAAGTGTTGTAGCAGGTAGTGAAAGTGTTGCAGCAAGTAGTAAAAGTGTTGCAGCAGGTAGTGAAAGTGTTGCAGCAGGTAGTGAAAGTGTTGCAGGTGGGAGGTGGGAGGGGTGGGGGGCGTGTCATGGTGGCTGGTGGTGGTGGTGGTGGTCCGCGTCACGCCACACCGCCATTAGTGAGTTCTCGTCTCCTCTGACTTATTTCCTGCAATGCTTCTGTGTTATTACTTCTCCCGCTATTTATTTCTTCGCCCTGTGTATTAAACCATTTTTTTATGAGATGAAAATATTACCCGAGGTGATATTGGAGTCGTTGAGAGGTTCCGAAGTTCGTATCAAATAGCAATTCATAGAGCGAGTTTTGCAGGGCGGGTGTGGGCTGTCTTTTACATCAGGGCTCCCTTCAATTATTTCCCACAATGCACCTCGGTCAACAAAGAGTGACGTCAGAGAGCCAAGGCGTCTTTGCCCACTGAGAACGGTGAGGAAGCATCACGAAGGAGAAATTAAATGCAATTACATCGGAGGGGAGATTTTGTGGTGTGGAGGCGGCCAACGAAGCCTTTGGTGACGTGATCATTGGGAGGGTGGTGCTACAGGAGTTAAGCTGCGTCGCCATTCTCTCACCACCGGGGGAGAGTATAACTAGCCTCGCTAACCTTCCCCGACAACATAAAACTTGCGTGATTAATTCCCCAGCACGAAAAGTTAACATGACTATTTTTTCCTTTCACTGCAAATTTGCCGTGACTATTCTTCTACCAGATACTGCACCAAGAGAACCAAAAAATCTCATTGTAATACAAAATATGAGTTAACTAAAAATCCACACAACACACACTACAGCGGGATGTAGATTATGATAATGTTTATTTTATACATCACATCCCTCAGGTGTCAACACAAACGGAAGCTTTACCTCAGAACGTCAACAAACACGATGATTTTGACTCCCGTGTAAATAGTATCATAACTGAACAATATGTTATTTTCAGGCGAGCTTGTGATGGCTGGTAAACACAACTATTGTAATAATGCTCAAGCTTATATTAATGGTTGTTGATAATTTAACGTTTGCTCGTCCACGAAAGACTAAAACTTAATCTATTCCCAAACAATGAATTTTTTTTTTTACGAAATTTAGATCGAATTTTTGTAAGAATTTCTTTTCACTTAACTGCATTTATATGATTTTTTTTTTAATAAAGTATTTTAATTTTTAGTTCATATATACTTACACAATCATGACGTCAACACCCCTTCCCCATTACAGGACATACATACATACATACATACATACATACATACATACAGTTATGACTGAGTATAACGCGAACAAAAAAGAAAGTTGAATGTATAAATATGCAGCAAAAAACAAAAAAACAAAACAAAAAAAACATGGAAAAAAAAAAACACCTAGACTCATTTTGTTCAGGTTTAATTAATTGCCTGTTATTAGACTATGTGAATTTACGTCTGAATATACCTGGATGGTTTTATATACGAAAATAGACGTAAATATGTAAACGAAAATGACAGCACAAACAATATTTATCTGTTTTTGTTGTTGATATTTGAATTTATTTGTAATTTTTTATACAGGCTTATTCCTCAATCAATCACTCAATCCCTCACTGTTATTATTTCCCAGGATGGACAACACTATAGGAGTAACTCAGCTAAACCCTCACTAACCCCACTAGCCTACATGTAGTGAAAGTGTGGAGGGGGGAAGTCTCTCATTAGGGTGATAATTACCTCTTTAATAAGTCAGTCACTCATTAGCGCTCGATATCGTAATTAAACTGAGTACTATTGTCACTCAGATTTTTAATTGACTAAAGTTTGTCATGGGAAGGTATCTGTCAATAGTTTGTGTATAGTCTGTCTGTCTGTCTGTCTGTCTGTCAGTGCATGTATCTGTCTGTCTGTCAGTGCATGTATCTGTCTGTCTGTCAGTGCATGTATCTGTCTGTCTGTCTGTCTGTCTGTCAGTGCATGTATCTGTCTGTCTGTTTGTCTGTCTGTCTGTCTGTCTGTCTGTCAGTGCATGTATCTATCTATCTATCTATCTATCTATCTGTCTGTCTGTCTGTCTGTCTGTCTGTCTGTCTGTGTATGTATGTATGTATGTATGTATGTATGCATGTATGTATGTATGTATGTATGTCTGTGTGTATGTATGTATGTATGTATGTATGTATACCTCTCATACAAACATCTCACACCTCATCCATCACACGTCAACTGCAATAGAATATTTGTCAAAAATAATATATTATTTTATTTTTATATCTGTCATGTGTTTTTCGGGTGATTTAATTCCTTGCGTTATCAATGTTCTATGTATTAATATGTATGAATAAAGTATATAGTATATGTATTAATTATGTATATCACGTGTTTTAGTGTACATGTGTGTGTGTGTGTGTGTGTGTGTGTGTGTGTATAATGGGTATTAGTATATTTCATTTTGTGTATTAATATGTATGAAGTAAATTTAATGACCAGTATGAATATTGTTAAGGGTTTAATGTATATTTTTGTATTATCTGTTCGGGGTAGAGTATGTGTATTCTTTCATGTAAATTACCTGTATTATTCTGTATCGATTCTGTGTAGTGTATAACTGTGCATACTTTATGTCTAATGAGAAGTAAGTGTATTATGTATAAGTGTATTGTTATGTATAGGTGTATTATCGTGTATAGATAATGTTTATTGTAAAGGATGTTTGTTGTGTTCTCCTCACCCCCCTCCCTCCTTTTAACCTGTTCCGTTCCTTCTTCTCCTCTTCTTCTTTCCCCTTCCCCCTCCCCCTCTCATTCTCTTTCCCTCCCGCCTCTCCGCTTCTTTTTCCCCCTACCCCTTCTTCCTCTCATTTTCTTCCCCCTCCTCCTCTCTCTCCCTCCCTCCCTCCCTCCCTCTCTCTCTCTCTCTTTCTTCCCCTCCTTTCCCCCTCCTCCCTATCCCTCCTACTCCTTTCCTTCTCCCCCTCCTCCTCTCCCACCTCCCCACCACTACCCGCAGAATTGCAATGAACCGCTGTTTCGAACTGACAAAATCGAGTATTATTTTTCTACACCAATTTTCCATTTTTGTGTTGTGTAATTTTTCCGTATTTCGTTTTCTTTCTATATTTTTTTATAGACGAGGGAGGGAGGAAGGGAGGGAGGGAGGGAGGGAGGTATGGAGGGAGGGAGGGAGGTATGAAGGGAGGGAGGGAGGTTAGGAGGAAGGGAGGGAGGGAGGGAGGGAAGGGAGACCTAACTGGGGAAAAAAATAAATAAATAAACGGTTTTATCGGCGTATGAGATAATCGCTATCCTGGCAATTTACATTCTAAACACACACACACACACACACACACACACACACACACACACACACACGGGTTGGGGCGAAAGAGGAGTTTTGATACGAGATATATATATACATCATCTGTGTTTTGTTTACGAAATAAAGATTCACAGATTATATTACATCTTGTGTAAATAAACAAATTTCAAAGGATATTCTACACTGTTTGAATATTAATGACCATTCTATTATCCGCTGTAAATGAAAATGAGATTCACTGATTAATTTACACTGTGTATTGTAAATTAGTGCCACATATACAAATAAATTTACAGTGTACTGTAAATGACGAAAATACTTACTAATTAATCTCATTACTGATGACTAAAGGCACTGTACTGTATAAGGCGATTATTCTTCACCATAAATAAGATTAAATAATGTATAATAAAAAAGGAAGAATTACTACGTATTATCATTCAACATAACACTTTAATGGCTTCTGTGTATTTACAAATTAACATAAAATTTATTTCTCCTGTAGCGGAAATTTAAAGTTATTATAAATTTTAGTTATGCAGAACGAATTAAAAACTTTTATAAATTTTAATGATCGCTTTTATATCAAACATCAAATGGATATAAATGATTAGTTTACTGTTTGTTGTTTACCTGTGTAATTAACACCTGTCGTCTTAGTGCCTAATAGTCGTGACATACGCCCGCCTGTCTGTCACCTCTCTCCACGAACCATTCAGTAAAACCTAACCTAACCTACCCCTACCTATCCCTATAGTATAATTATACACTGTATCATTAAATAAAAGTTATATTCAACATCACAAATACAGTAAATAATGTCTTAAATAATTAGTGTCACGTATTAACAGATCATAACTGCATATTATTTTTGTTTGACTAAAAGAAATTAAAAAAAAAGTCAGATTTCACATAACAAGAAAATAATCCCTTTTTATTAATTACTTTACCTGGTTATTATAAATTAAAATATATATAATTATCTAGAGTCAAATTCCGACATATTTAGAACAAGTCTGGATGTATTCATTGATACGGGATTATTCATTTATGGATTCATTCACGAGTAAGGATTTATTATCGTTATTATCGTTATTATTAATATTAATAATATCGTCATTATCGTTATTATCATTATTATTACTATTAAAAATATCGTCATTATCGTTATTATTATTACTGATATCGTTATTATCGTTATTACTATTATTAATATCGTTATTATCGTTAATACTATTATTACTAACATCATTATTTTCATTTTACTATATAACTATTACCGTTATTATCACATCAGTAATAAACCAGGAAGATCATACATGTTAAAATATTACAATAAAAATAATATTCCTCCCATTTAAATAACCAAAGGAATAACAGCAATATTTCCTACTTACATTTGGTGATATTGCTCGTAAAGGTTGGCACAGACTGTATCATGTAAATCCTCCTGAAATATAAGAAAAACCTAAATAAATACAGATAAATCCCTTAAGTAGATTTATTAAGGTGGATTTACTCATTGCCATGTCCAGATGTAGTTGGGTTTAACATGTGTAAGTTAATTAGTGTTGTGAAAGGGAGTTTGTTATGTATATTTTTTATATTTCAGCTTCGATCTATTTTATATATCTATCTCTCTCTCTCTCCCTCTCTTTCTTTGCTTTTTTGTCGGCAGTATTGAGTGGTGGGGTAGATGGTTAGGTGGATATTGAGTAGGGGGATGTTGGAGGGGGGTGGGGTGTTGAGGTGGAGGGGTGGGGGGTTGGGGATGGGGGGGGGGGGGTATATGGCCATTACTCTCTCCCAAAACAAAAACAATAGATCACCTCTGGCCAGAACAAGTCAGCTGATGGATCACCCGCCCACCTGTAAGGACAAACTACATTAATCTCTAGCTCACAAAAACACAAAGCGAAAACACCTGTTAATCTGAGCTTTGGCGTGATAAATAGCGAGCCATTATATCCACCTTTGTACTCAACTGTACTCAAAAAGACATGGCATTACATAGGTTATTACTCAACTGTACTCAAAAAGCCTGGTATTACAGTGAGGTTAGTACTCAACTGTACTAAAAAGACGTGGCATTATTCGGGTTTGAGTGCATTATGAGGTATGAGTACTTTTGTTTAGTACATCTGAGAGTGGAAATACAATAGAGATAAGTACTCGACTGTAGTTAGGAGCTTAATATTACTAGTGTGTACGGTACATCTCTCTCTCTCTCTCTCTCTCTCTCTCTCTCTCTCTCTCTCTCTCTCTCTCTCTCTCTCTCTCTCTCTCGGGGGGAGGGGTAGAAGACAGAAGAAAGAAGAAGAAGAAAAAAAACTCCCTAGACTCCTTAGCACATTATACAGCGTGTCAGTACCTGGGATTTGGCTCACCTTTGAACTCATTATAGAGACGCCGTCCTGAGCGACACCTGTGATCAAGGTTCTTAATTAAGCCCCACAGGTAACCAGAGATTTTTCTCAAGGTATTAATAGAAGGTGGGGTCGACCTCTTTCTCTCTCTCTCTCTCTCCCTACTTACCACTCCCCCCTACTGCATCCGTGACTCCCTCGATAATGTCCGTGACTGCGTACATTGTATCCGTGTCACTTCCACAATACAGTTTAGTGACCTGGTATATATCCTGTATTTTTGTCCTAGTATAAAATATCCAATAGAGTTACCCTGGAGGTCTTAATATACTCTCCAGTCACTCCATTATACCTCAAATTATACGTTATATACATCCAAGTATAATTTAGTCTCCTGCATCCCTCAGTCATTCCTATATATATATATACACCTCCCCGTTATACCTCTTGAATATACTTTTTGGCCACTATGGTTATATTATATTCTGTAACGTCATTCTTCGTGTCTTTATCATACTCGTGTCGTCATATGTCTTCTGAGTATTACTCTTTTTTTTGTCTTGAAGTTCATTGTCACTGAATTAATGTTTATTTTTGTCTTTCTTGGTTTTTTTTTATTTTTATTCCTACGTGTGGGTTGGGTCTTTTATCTCTCTTTTTCTTTCATTCCCATTCACGAACTTTCCTTTCTCTGTTCTCTTCCACTTTCTTCTTTCTCTCGTCTCCTTTTCTCTCTTCCTTCTCCTCCCCTTCACTCTCCCCTTCTCTCCCACTGCCACCTCCTCTTCTTCTTCTCCTCTTTCCCTCCTTTATCCCTCCTCCCCATGTCCCTCGTTAACCACCTCAGCCAAGGCTCTCCCACAAAAATCTTTACATTCCAGCTTTTAAGTTTCTTGATTTGGCTTGGGTCATGCACACCCACTCCACACACGACACTCTCCCGGCCCCATCATGCAAGCCGCCCGACCCACAGCACCTCAGAGTTCCCCTCCCCTCCCCTCCCCTCCCTGCCTAGCTGAGACCACCAGCCGACCCCTATCACTGTACCAGAGACCTCCAGGGTCCTCCTTCAAGAGACCTCCAGGACCCCTCCTACCAGAGACCCCAAGGGACCACCTACAAGAAACCTCCAGGATGCCTCCTACCAGAGACCTCCAGGACCCCTCCTACCACAGAACTCCTGGGTCCCCCCTCCTCCCCCTCAAAAAACAAAAACAAAAAATAAGAAACTTTCGATATTTCCACAAAACGGAAGGTTATTCTCGCAATTTTCAGGTCCAGCTTAATCGTGGGAGAGATTAGTGTTTATCGGGAAATGTCGGTCACGGAATTCAAGCGATTAGACACATCGATCTGGGTCTCGTTTCAGGGCGAAAATTCTTGTAGTGGATGAAAATGTCAAGCGGAGGTTTGTGTGTCCTGACCAGCGTGCGAGTATAAACGTTAGGTGGGGGGGGGGGGGGGGGGAGGTGGGGGTGGAAGCAATACAAAATACACGTAATAGCAAGGGAGATAATTTGGTCTGTAGACTTAACATGAAGGAAGAAAAGTTAGGAGTGTAAGTCAGGATTAATAGTTGATGTTACACGTGTTTAATAAAGTCTTAATATTTAGGCTTTAACACAGTCGATTTTATACTTAACGTCACAGCAAAGTTAAGGTTGTAAGTAAGGCGTTATTGATAATATTATACATTAAGTATATAACCTCATACTTGATCGACAACACAACACTCATCTACTGTCCTAAAGGGTCTTTAGTTCGAGCGTGAGGTACCCTTAGTTGACCCAACTGGGAATAGGTACCTGTCTTTACCTGGGAGAGTGAAGCAGGTAGAGGACAGTACCGATTACACTGTTTTATATACCGTATATACTGAGGTTCGGTATACACTCTACTATACCCTCACTGCCATAAACATTACTTCAGGATTACAGGAACAACTTTCACGTTATAAACTCCATAAATAATTAAATACAACTGAAAGATTAATTCAAGCCTTATAAAGAGTATCGTTACATAACATTCACAATCTAAATCAGAATCTAAAAAAAAAAAATATACTGCCTGAAATCTACAACATTATTCAGTAACTTCAGCTGGAATATTTAAGTAGACTGACATGTCGGTAATTTAAAACCATAAATTACATCCTTGGGTCATTTTCTCCCGTGACGTATTGACCTACAAGAATGGTAGTTAGGAGAATCAACATTTGCTGGGGTGGTGGTGATCGTACGTCATTCTCACCCCACCTCACCCAACCTCAGGCCAGGGGGCAGGGGGGGGGGGGTGCTGGTTAGACCCCACTGTGTATATAGACTTGTTATTATGGCGTGTTTGGTCATTTGGCAGCTGAGTCTGTCTGTCATGTTTGGGTTTATTTTCTTCTGCTTCCTAGATGATGTAGGTCGTTCATCACACACACACACACACACACACACACACACACACTCTCACACACACTCACACACACACACACACACACAGGTGGAAGTGCGTAGATATGAACACAGACCTGAATGGGTGTAGGTGTGGTGTGAGCAGGTGTAGTGTGAATGGTGCAGGTGTAGTGTGAGTGGGTGTAGTGTGAATGGGTGTAGGTGTGGTGAATGGGTGTAGGTGTAGTGTGAATGGGTGTAGGTGTAGTGTGAGTGGGTGTAGGTGTAGTGTGAGTGGGTGTAGGTCTATATCAGTGGTGTGTAGGTGTCACGATAGTGCCTCTGCGTGCCAACAGCGTCACGTTTGAGAGTGCCAGGACTTGATTATGGTGTGTGTGTTGCGTGTGTGGGTGGCACTTTCCTTCCTGTCCTAACTACTACTTTCTCTACGCCAAGGTAGTTATTTCCTCCCTGGCCAGAGTAGCGACTTTTAAGGGCTACTTCTGAGTGGTTGGAGTAGCTACTTTTAACGGGTTAGAGTTGCTACTTTTGAGGGATACTTCTACAATATTTAGAGTAGCTGTTATTGTGCTGCTATGGGGCTGATATGATGGTGCTATGTTATTGTTGCTGTTATGACGCTATTATTGTGCTGCTATGACGCTGTTATTGTGCTATTATGGTGGTGTTATGATATTGTTGCTGTTATGAAACTATTATTGTGCTGTTATGGCGCTGTTAGTGTGCTGTTATGGCACTGCTATTGTGGTGTTATGGCACTGTTATTGTGGTATGGTGCTGTTATTGTGGTGCTATGGCACTGTTATTGTGGTGCTATGGCACTGTTATTGTGGTATGGTGCTGTTATTGTGGTGTCATGGCACTGTTATTGTGGTGTTATGGCACTGTTATTGTGGTGTTATGGCGCTGTTATTGTGGTGCTATGGCGCTGTTATTGTGCTGTTATGGCACTGTTATTGTGGTGTTATGGCGCTGTTATTGTGCTGTTATGGCACTGTTATTGTGGTGTTATGGTGCTGTTATTGTGGTGTCATAGCACTGTTATTGTGGTGTTATGGCACTGTTATTGTGGTGTTATGGCGCTGTTATTGTGCTGTTATGGCACTGTTATTGTGGTATGGTGCTGTTATTGTGGTGTTATGGTGCTGTTATTGTGCTGTTATGGCACTGTTATTGTGGTGTTATGGTGCTGTTATTGTGGTGTTATGGTGCTGTTATTGTGGTGTTATGGTGCTGTTATTGTGGTGTTATGGCCTATTATTGTGCTGTCATTGTGTCGTAACTCTGTCTGGGGGTCTGGTTAAATTGCCCCCAGTTGTAAAATACCCAAGAGTACTAACGGGCCCCACCCTCTCCCTTTTTCCCTCTCACTTTCATTCTCCCTCTCACTCCCCTCATTCTGTCACTCTTCTTCTCACTCTCACTATCACTCTTCCTCTCCCTCTCACCCTCTCCTCTCCCTCTCACCCCCTCCTCTCCCTCTCACCCCCCTCCAACTACTCTCACTCAAATCTCCACTTACGTATATTGTTACTTCACGCAACGTTCAGATATAACGCATTACATGTATAACGCATTACACGTAAAACGTATTACAGTTATAACGCATTACAGGTATAACGCATTACAGGTATAACGCATTATAGGTATAAAGTATAACGAGTAAATTACATAGTTCAGGTGGGACGAGAAAATGGCCTACATTCACGATAGATTGCAACAGCTGTGCACCTTATATTTTAAACTTGAATTAATTTGACCTTTGACCTGAGTAAATCTTAAGAAGAAGAGGTCAGGTCATCGCCTAAATATGACTTAGGACTTCAAGAATTAATTTGACCTTCGTAAATTTTATGTTTAAGGTGAGGTGAGGTGAGGTGAGGTGAGGTGAGGTCAAGTGAAGTTGTAATGGATTCCTCTCCTCTCCTCTCTTCATTCTTTCTTTCATTCATCCTCCCCCTCCTCCTTCTCATTCTCCCCTCCATCCTTCTTCTTCTTATCCATCTTCACTTTTCCTCCTTCTCTTTATTTTCTCCTTCTCCCATTTCTCCTCCCGCCCTCTCTCTCCTGATTCTTCTCTTAATCTCGTTTTTCCTTCCTCGTTTTATCTTTTTCATTTATTTTGTGTAACAGTATACATAAGAACATAAGAAAATAAGGAGTCTGCAATAGGCCGGTTGGCCTGTGCATGGCAGCTCCTGTCGAGAGTTACTACCACTCTCTATCATCCATGAATCTATCCAGCCTCCTTTTGAAACTTTCCAGAGTTCCCGCACTTACTACAAAGCTGCTAAGCTTGTTCCACTCGTCCACCACCCTATTTGTGAACCAGTTTCTTCCTATCTCCCTCCTAAACCTAAACTTATCCAACTTGAATCCGTTGCTCCGAGTCCTATCCTGCTCGGATATTTTAAGAACTTTATCTATATCCCCTTTATTGATTCCTTTCACCCACTTAAATACTTCTATCATATCTCCCCGCACTCTTCGTCTTTCTAGGGAATGCAAGTTAAGTTTCTTTAACCTATCCTGATATGGAAGGTTTCTAAGTCCTGGAATCATTTTTGTCATTCTTCGCTGCACCGACTCTAGTAAATTTATATCCATTCTATAATAAGGGCACCAGAACTGAACCGCATAATGGAGGTGCGGCCTGACTAGCGCAAGATATAGTTGCAATAAGACCTCTGCACTCTTATTACTTACACTTCTAGATATAAAACCTAATACTCTGTTTGCCTTATTTCGAACATTAACGCACTGTTTTCTAGGACGAAGGTCCGGGCTTACAAGTACCCCTAGGTCTCTTTCACAAGTCGACTTCTCTAGGCTGATGTTGTTAAGGCTGTATACATTATCAGTATTTGTTCTTCCAATATTGAGCACACTGCACTTGCTGGTGTTGAATTTCATTTGCCATTTTTCAGACCACCCCTGCAGATTATTCTGATCCACCTGTAATGCAGAAGCATTCCTGCCCTGAATTAATCTGCCGCCCTATTTTGGTGTCATCCGCAAACTTGCTTATGTCACTGCTGATCACAGTATCTAGATCGTTTATGTAGATTATGAACAAGAGTGGGCCTAGTACTGACCCCTGGGGAACCCCACTGGTTACATGCCCCCCCCCCCCCCCGCACACACACACACACACACACACACCCTGTATATACTTCTCACCCTCCTTCACTCTCATCCTTCCCTCCCTCCCTGACAGTCGTGTGAGGGGGACATACAACACATCGCCATAACATTATTTTCTCAGAATAGCAGCAGAACGTGAAAGTTTTTGCAACGCCAAAAATCACACACACACACACACACACACACAGACGAACGAAACACCCTAACCTAACCTATGTATGTATGTACAATATGTTTATACTGTATGTGTATTTCTTTTTCTTTCAATCTCTTATATCTTAAATACCTGAAATTTCTGCACACATACAATTTACAATCTCAGATAAATAAACTGTCCGTGACGGATGGTATTGATGTCTCGGGGGCCAGAGTTTGTCACCGCAGGATATAATTCCCCAGAGTTTACGAGTATTTTTTAGGGGGTCTGTCTTATACTTGGGGTGTGATGTCGTGTTGTGGTGACGTAAGTGAATTGTGGACGTGTACAGGACCTGAGGGGGAGAGGGGGGGGGGTGGGTGGTAAGGTTTAGCGACAGAAGGGTGGTGGAGGGTGAGAGAGGGGTGGTGGGGATGAGAGGGGTGGTGGTGGAGGGTGAGAGGGGTGTGGTGGAGGGTGAGAGGGGGGTGGTGGAGGGTGAGAGAGGGGTGGTGGGGATGAGAGGGGTGGTGGTGGAGGGTGAGAGGGGTGTGGTGGAGGGTGAGAGGGGGGGTGGTGGAGGGTGAGAGAGGGGTGGTGGGGATGAGAGGGGTGGTGGTGGAGGGTGAGAGGGGTGTGGTGGAGGGTGAGAGGTGGTGGAGGGTGAGAGAGGGGTGGTGGGGATGAGAGGGGTGGTGGTGGAGGGTGAGAGGGGTGGTGGAGGGTGAGAGAGGGGTGGTGGGGATGAGAGGGGTGGTGGTGGAGGGTGAGAGGGGTGGTGGTGGAGGGTGAGAGGGGTGGTGGAGGGTGAGAGAGGGGTGGTAGGGATTGAAAATTTTTGACAGAATGTGGTGGTACAGGGTGGCTAGGATGATACAGGGTGACAAAGACGGATGAGGGGTGACAAAAACGGATGAGGGGTGACAAAGACGGATGAGGAGTGACAGAGAAGGGTGAAGGGGGGGGGGAGGGGGACAACAGACGGATGAGGAGTGATTGCGTGGTAGATGACTGAGGTGAGGTGAGGTGTAAGAGTCTACATTGTTACCTGAGTGTTGGTAGTCACTGATTGGTTGGTGCTAATGAGGTGCTAAACAGGCTGGCTTATTGACACTACTTGACTTAAGGTTTAGTTACAATATACCATAAAAAAACACCAGTTCTAAATCACAAATAAAACAAATTCCAAACACCGATGGAGGTTATGAGAAATAGTGATACACCCCCCCTATAAAAAAGAAGAAAAAACAATAAAAAAAAACACACACACACTGAGATATTTAACCCTCAAATAAAACACATTCCAAACAGTCTTGAAATGGACGAGAAAAACAAAGAGAATAAAGACGACAATAAAACGGGAAACTAAAGAAGAAAAAAACTAAAAACTAAAAAAAAAAAAACAGAAAGAAACACAGAAAGAAGAATTCCAA
This sequence comes from Homarus gammarus, assembly GCA_958450375.1. Classification (NCBI taxonomy): domain Eukaryota; kingdom Metazoa; phylum Arthropoda; class Malacostraca; order Decapoda; family Nephropidae; genus Homarus; species Homarus gammarus. Next base: position 322,086 of record CAUDMG010001133.1, on the reverse strand, counting down.
ATCACAAATATAAAACATTCCAAACAAACTTGGAATTTGCAAATTAGTGAAAGAGAGAAAACAAAAGAAAATTCTAGAAAAAAACGGTAAAAGTTGGAGGTGGGGAAATGAGGGTCGCTTCTCCTCCCCCCCACGACCATCCCCCCTTCCCCTCCCCTCCCCCGACCATCCCCCCTTCCTCCCCTCCCCCCCTAGTTAATTCCCACATTCCCGCCATTACCATTCTTTAATTTGGCCAGACCACTCCAGTCTTAACCACCTCGCCCTTAATGAACTGCCCGGGAGCTTCCATGTCCCTGTGTTGGAGGAGGAGGAGGAGGAGGAGGAGAAGAAAAAGTGGTGTTGGAGAAGGAGGAGGAAGAAGAGGTGGTGTTGTTGGAGGAGGGGGGTGGAGTTAGTGGTGGTGGTGGTGGTGGTGGTGTTGGAGGAGGAAGAAGAGGTGGTGTTGTTGGAGGAGGGGGGTGGAGTTAATGGTGGTGGTGGTGTTGGAGAAGGAAGAAGAGGTGGTGTTGTTGGAGGAGGGAGGGGATAGAGTTAGTGGTGGTGGTGGTGGTGTTGGAGGAGGAAGAAGAGGTGGTGTTGTTGGAGGAGGGAGGGGATGGAGTTAGTGGTGGTGGTGTTGGAGGAGGGAGAGGGGTGGAGTTAATGGTGGTGGTGGTGTTGGAGAAGGAGAATGAGGAGGTGGTGGTGTTGGAATAGGAAGAAGGAGGAGTGACAGTATTGGAGTCAAGAGGCAGCGTTGAGAAGCAGTCGAAATAAGTGTAATTATGTATGTATGTATGTATGTATGTATATATGTATGTATGTATGTATGTATGTATTGTTCCCTATACCTTATTCGTCTTTTATTTACTCTCGGCACAAAACAAAATAAACAAAAAACAAAAGAAATAAAAAAAATACGAATTGGCAGAACAGAAAAAGATAATTGATGCGAAGAAATTAACAGAAAAACAAAGGATAAATTAATAATAGAGGGGAAACTTAACTAGAAAACGAACTAATTGGGAAAATGGGAAACAGATAAAAGGTAAACTGAATAGGATAAAGAATGATGAACGCGGTGAATGATGAACGCGGTGAATGATGAACGCGGTGAATGTTGAATGACCGTGAATTATAAAAACCCGTGAATAATGAAATACAGTAAATGATAAATGATGATAACACAGAACACCTCATAAATTACGAACGGGGACAAAGCAATTCAGGAAACACGGAGGTGAAGAAAAGGGTGACGAGTAAACAGAGGGAGGAGAGAGAGAGAGAGAGAGAGAGAGAGAGAGAGAGAGAGAGAGAGAGAGAGAGAGACCAATTACCAGAACTTGTACCTCACTACAGAAGGCTAGTGTGTACTCTCTGTGTGTATGTTGATTAATTCCCTCAACAGATCCTTTTAGGTACTACATAATTCGCTTTGTTTACATAATATAAATTGAAAACTTAATTGGGTGTTTGAAAAGCTAATTGAGTGTTTGGAAGACGATTACGATCCGGTTTAGACACCTCCCATGATGGCTCCCAGAGGCAGACCCCCATAACGGTTAACATAATGGATGGCCGGCCCAAGGGCCACCTAGGCGTGAATTTGTTTAAGGTGTAGAAGCTGTTACCAACACAACAACCACACCCTGAGTTAACGAGTTGCGTGACCCAGTGTCAAGGAATAGTCCGAAAAGACCGGACAACTCGCAAACTGCACTGGCTAACCATTACCCCGGAAAACGATCCGCAAATCAATTAAAATCAAGGTCCCCAATTACTGCTGGGTAGACAGAGGCAAATGGCGTAAAGAAACTTGCCCCTAGTTTCACCCTGCCGGGGATCGAACCTAGGTCAGCTCGCTTGCGAGGCGAGCATGCTGACCATTACACCAAAGCTCACAACAATTGCTAATATACTACCATAGACATAATGGGATTCTCGATCTGTCGTTATGGTATTATTTTAGCCTTTGACAGATCGAGACTCCCATTATGTCTAGTCTGTCTATAAGAGGATTGGTATACACGGGTCGCCTTTAAACGACGTAAATCCTCTCTATTCTTGTTGATAATCCTATAAATAATTGTGACCTACACCCACCCACCCACCCTCACCCACACCCCCCCACCTACCTACACACACACACCCACCCACCCACACACCCCCACCCCCCACAACGAGGACTGTGATGGTCTTTGTCCTACATAACTACCCAGGACAATTTGATGGTGGTATTATCTGATAACTTCACAACACATATTGATACAATATGTTATGAGGCATTTATTTTTTTTTGTGTTATCAATTTATCCCTTTCTAGCTCCTACGTTTGTTTGTGTGTCTGTTCGTTTTAAAGTCTGTTAAGTTAGGTTAGGCTGGGTTAGGTTGGGTTAGGTTAGGTTGGGTTAGGTTAGGCTGGGTTAAGTTGGCTTAGGTTAGGTTGAGGGTTAGGTTTGGTTAGGTTAGGTTAGGTTAGGCTAGGTTGGTTTAGGTTAGGTTGAGGGTTAGGTTTGGTTAGGTTGGGTTAGGTTGGCTTAGGTTAGGTTGAGGGTTAGGTTTGGTTAGGTTAGGTTGGGTTAGGTTTGGCTAGGTTAGGTTGGCTTAGGTTAGGTTGAGGGTTAGGTTAAGTCAGGTTAAGTTAGGTCGGCTTAGATTAGGTTAAAGTTGGTTAATTTACAGTTCTAAATTATACAGGTTATTACGAAGCTTCTCTATTTTCTCGTCATTGCCTCGTAAGGTCATTCAATCCTAAAATCAACAACAATAACAATTCCCTCCCCACGTCACCCCCCCCCCCCCCCATGAACTGATCCCACAATGCACCATGGGCAAAAAAACCCTATGACGTCACGATGCTGCAGTTACTATCAGGTCAGGCCAGGATTTATTAGGTTAGGTCAGGTCAGGTTAGGTCACGTACCCTTTGTTCGGTAGGTTGTATTTTGTGTGTCTTGATGGTGACAGTGGGGAGGGGTGAGGGGGGGGGGAGGGGGGGGAGAACGGAGGGAAGGAGAGAAGAGGAGAGGTGAGTAGAGGAGGGGAGGAGAGAATTAGAAGGAAGATGAAAAACCTAGAGAGAGAGATGGCCCCGTAAAGTTGTCATACCACGGTCAGGTTTCTACTGCAGAGGCACCGAGATTTGACTAACCTAATGCTACGGTGGCGTGACGACCAACAGCTACCTCACACCACCCCCAGCTGGACAAGAGGGTGGCCAGGCAGACGGAGGAGGGTGGCCAGGGTGACGGAGGTGGGTGGCCAGGCTGACAGAGGAGGGTGGCCAGGGTGACAGAGGAGGTTTACCAGGCTGACAGAAGAGGGTGGCCAGGGTGACAGAGGAGGGTGGCCAGGGTGACAGAGGAGGGTGGCCAGGGTGACAGGAGAGGGTGGCCAGGGTGACAGAGGAGGGTGGCCAGGGTGACAGAGGAGAGTGGCCAGGGTGACGGAGGAGGGTGGCCAGGCTGACAGAAGAGGGTGGCCAGGGTGACAGGAGAGGGTGGCCAGGGTGACGGAGGAGGGTGGCCAGGGTGACAGAGGAGGGTGGCCAGGGTGACAGAGGAGGGTGGCCAGGCTGACAGAAGAGGGTGGCCAGGGTGACAGAGAAAGAGGAGGCAACGCGAGTGTCAGGAGCCACAAACTACCATAGCACGGTCCATCGCGTCACTGGTCAAAAATTTGGTGGGTCCTTTATCGCGAAAATATAGTTTATCCTCAGTTTTACAGCTTAATATCATTAATTATTATTTAAAAAACACAATAACCGCATAAATAACTACCATAAACACATATACAATACTATTACCTGTTCAATATGATTTAGAACAACAATTACAAGTGCTCGCCAAATTTAAAGACATCAAACTTATGATCATTTTCTCAAACCTGTTCATTTAAACTTCTTGCAGTACTTTCAGGTACTTTATAATTAATACATTATTTTCGTATACTATTAATTGAACGATTAATTATACAGATAACTAAATAATTAAGTAATATATCACGTAATAATGGATTAATATAAATGTCACCCTATTGACTCACCTTGGTGGGTTGACGTATTCTATGACGTTTAAAATCCATGCTACACACCACTCACTAATTGTTCAAAATGTTCACTTTCTATCGTTCACTGTGAGTTATTCCTCAGCATAAGAGGAAACAGAGCAACCACTCGCTATGATAATGTTTAAATGTTGTAGATTAATGATGTAATTTACGTATAAACACCGAAAGAAACACAATCACATAATACGTTCTTGGTACCGGGAGGACGCGCACTGAGCTCCAAACCATGTCCCGGATTACAAGACGTCTCATTAACCCACCTTCTGATTGGTCATTTTCATATCTCTCGCTTTTTATTGGTGATTGACTTCTTTCTTCGCTCCAATCAGTTGATGTTCGCTGTCAAACTACCTAATAACCATTTGCTTCACTTTATTTGATATAAACAAATAATTAATAGCGTCATCATCTCTATTTATGTAATTATCAATATATTTTAGTGCCCGGGAAGAAGATGGAAGTGGATAACGTAGTGAATAATAGCCAAGTACAATAAACATGTCTATTTTTGTCTCTTTTACGGTAAAATACAAATAAATAGTGTTCAATATGGCGTCAAAATTACACCGAGACTCAACTGTACCTTAACTAGATACGTTCACTTTACGGCAAGAGCAGAAGTGGAGGGAAATTGGGTTTTGAAAATTGGCGGACGAGATAAAATTGATGTCTTGAGACTATGTGTACACACACACACACACACACACACACACTTCTTTCATACCCTCGCCAACTATAATATCCTCGCCAATTATAATGCCCTCGCCAATTATAATACCCTCGCCAATTATAATACCCTCGCCAACTATAATATCCTCGCCAATTATAATGCCCTCGCCAATTATAATACCGTCGCCAACTATAATACCCTCGCCTTTGCACCAGCCAACCAGACAGTTGTTTGAAGAGACCACTTGAATATTTTCCCTTTGATAATGGATAAAGTCCTGGGTTAACTTTCACTCGGTATTAGAAAGTGAAAGAGAGTTCAAGGGAAGTGGGCTATCTGAGAGAGAGAGAGAGAGAGAGAGAGAGAGAGAGAGAGAGAGGAGGAGGGGTAGGGGGAACGGGATAAAGAAGTTGGAGGGGTAAGGGGAGAAGGGGGGTAGGTGGTTGGGGGAGAAGGAGGGGGAAAGTTGGAGGAACAATAACAAGGTGAGTTTAACTTTCAGGACTTTGGGGGTTAGGAGGAAAGGTGAAAGGAGAGGGGAAGGCAGGGAGGAAGGGGGTAAGGAGGGTATAGGTGAGAGAGGGAGGTGTGTGTGTGTGTGTGTGTGTGTGTATGTGTGTGTGTGTGTGCGCCAGAATCTCAATGTGGTTTTAGACCATCACGCGGCACCACTGACATGATCTTTGCTGCCCGTCAGATACAGGAAAAGTGCAGAGAACAGCGTCGTGACCTGTACAGGTCCTTCATCGACCTAACCAAGGCCTTCGACTCAGTCAACAGGGAAGCCCTCTGGTGGACCTCAGCAGTTTTGGCTGCACCAAAAATTCATCGCCATTGTGAGGCAACTCCATGACGGCATGAACGGCAGTGACCTGAACAATGGCTTCCAGTCTGAGTTCTTCCCCACCCAAACGGGGGTTAAACAAGGGTGTGTACTGGCACCAATTCTCTTTTCTATTTTCTTGGCTGCCTTCCTTAATCGTGTCAGTGCCAATTTACAGTAGCCGGTGGGGTAGACATCCAGTACCGGAGGAGGGGTCTTTTCAACATAAGACGACTCCAGGCAGGAACAAAGGTGTCTGCAGCTTCCATTACTGAACTTCAGTATGCAGACGACTTCATCTTTGTCGCTCACACTAACGCGACCTACAGGAGATCCTGCACACCTACGCAGATGCGTATGCACACTTCGGTCTTGATGTGAATGTACCTAAGACTCAGATTCTCTTTCAGCCTGCCCCTGGTTCAGCCACACCTCCACCATCCATCCAGCTTGACGGTACTACCCTCTCTAATGTTACCCACTTTCAGTATCTTGGCTCCCACCAGTCCACCACTGCGGACATCGATGAGGAGATTCAACATCGGATCAGATGTGCATCCCAAGACTTAGGCAGACTCCCTACCCGTGTCTTCAGCTGTAGGGAGCTGATATTATCTACGAAGTTGTACATATATCGAGCAGTGGTCCTCCCCACCCTGCTATATGGCAGCGAGACATGGGTCACATACAGGAGGCACATCAAGGCACTTGAAAATTTTCACCAACGTAGTCTACGTTCCATCCTCCGAGTTCGCTGGGAAGACAAGAGAACAAATGCCAGTATTCTCGATGACATCAACTGTAGTAGCATCTAGGCTACCATTATCCATATACAACTAAGCTAGTCCCGCATGGACGACAGTAGACTGCCAAAGCAGCTACTTTACAGTCACCTAACGGACGGCAAACGTAACGCTGGCGGGCAACTGAAAAGGTTTAAGGATAGTCTTAAGACAAACCTGAAAAAGTGCCAAATCGGCCCCACTCACCTGGGAGACAATTACTCCACATCGTAACGCTTGGAGGCGCACCACCTAAGAGGGTGTCAATACTTTCGAGTTAGCCCGACTGTAAATCGAGGCAGACAAGCGCCAACGCCGGAAAGAAGCTGCCGCTGCCTCTCCTACACTAGATGTAGCCCCCCACATGTGCAACATCTGTGATCGACTCTACCGGTCCCGTATCGGCCTCTTTAGTCACCCCAGAACTCACCAACGAAGGTGACATCCTTAATAACTCGTATCATATTATCTTAGCTGGATGATCGTCACACTCGTTTCCGTGTGACAGCAAAGTGGTATTAGTAGTGTGCGTGTGTGCATATCACACTGGTGGGTCACTGCTCTCGCTGGTACTGTCGAGTGCTGAATTCACTGGCTTAAACACTGTTCATCACTGTTCAACACTGATCCCACTTCTTTCCGAAACGAAATTGTCACTTTTGATTATGTTGATATCCCGGTTAAGAGGATGGGTCGGGGAGAGAGCTTTCAGGAATAGGACTGAACATGGCCGAACATGTGTGTGTGTGTGTGTGTGTGTGTGTGTGTGTGTGTGTGTGTGTGAAAAAAGAACTAATAATATGAGTAGGAATAAATAAGAACCAAAACAACAACACCAGTTCACACACACACCAATCACCACACTTAACTACCATACACCCAACATTATACTCTCTCTATGTGACCCTCTATTATAACACTCATATACAAGGACCAACAGGTTAATCCCGAAATCCTTATCCGATTTATAGGATTAACCGTGAACGTGTCAACGGTCAGAGTGTATTCATTAAGCTCCAGTTAACATGACGACTGAGGCATATACTAGTATTATAGGAGTTTGTTTTCGTACCGTAGTGGCTAATAAGAATATATCCCACCCACTTCCTCATTCACTCCACCTATCTATCCACCCACCCACCCACCCACCCACCCATCCCCCCCTCACACCACCCACCTACCCACCCATCCACCGAGCCAATCTTTCCCCAAAATGCTCTCTCATTAACGTGAAATGAGATACTGAATAAGATTTCGTCGTCTCAAAACAGTGTCTCTCGCCTTCAACCTGTTATGACACACACACACACAGACACAGAGGGGTTAACAAGGTGTATGGTAGCACGTTATAAGGCTTTAAAATAGATCTTAAGGCACGTAATAAGGGCCTAAGGGAGTTGTGTTTTCCTTTATGGGTAAATAGCTATCTGGATTTAATTTTGGGGTAGGAAGGTAATCTTTTTGGTAGAGAGAGAGAGAGAGAGAGAGAGAGAGAGAGAGAGAGAGAGAGAGAGAGAGAGAGAGTATTTTAGTTCCCCCCCTCTCTCTCTCTCTCTCTCTCTCTCTCTCTCTCTCTCTCTCTCTCTCTCTCTCTCTCCTTTCCATCCATTTATTCCCATCCCTTTCCACTCCTATACACTCGCCTTCTCACCTCTCCCTCTTCCCCTCTCTCTCTCTAATGATTCTTGCTTTTCTTCCCCTTTACTCTCTCCATATTCCCCTCCGTCCTCCCTTTTCTCTCATTCATTCTTCTTCCTTTCCCTATTCTCTCTACCCTTCTCTCCCCTTCCCACTCTTCTCCTCTCCCTCTCACTTCTCATATAACCATTTCTCCCCTCTTTTTCTCTCTCCTTCACTTCTCATCTCTCCCCTCCTCTCCTCTCCCGTCCCGTCCCGTCCCCTCCCCTCTCACTTCCCATCTTTCCCCCCCTCTCTTCTCCCCCTCTCATCTCCCTCTCATTAATGTTAAGCGTGGTCATTATTCTCACCAAATAATGACACAGAGATCAGAATTATTGAGTAGTCAGGTAAGATCACATCAGGGAACGCTCTCTTTATTAATTAGGACACAGGTAAATCCACGCCAGGTGATCGATAGATAGGTAGATCCATGACAGCTGATAGATAGATGAAGTCATGGCAGCTGATTGGTAAATAGATGAAACCACGACAGCTGATTGGTAGATATATGAGACCACGACAACTGATCGACAAAGACATGAACCCTGGTAACAGCTGACTCGTGGGAAAACTGACATCTAGAACAGCTGATTCGTGGTATTATAAGGTCGAGGAATAGCTACTTCAGGTCACAGCCGATTCTTGGAATTAGATAAGTTACTAACGAGTCTTGAAACATGACATTGTAGACTACCAGTATATCAACAACAACAACAACAACAATAAAAAAATAAAAATAACAACAACAATAATAATAATAATAATAATAATAATAATAATAATAATAATAATAGACATAAAACTTCAACATTATCTCAAGGACAAATTAATTATTAACACACAATAAATTAATTCACCAAGGTCTTAAATTCCAGCATTACTGTAACACAAGGAAACACATTACAAAAATACAGTATTGTTAAACGATGGCTTGTCCACTTAAGTCTTATTTAATATGGACAGGTAAATCTCCGTAATTACATTTAAACTAAGGTACATAAAATTCTCAAATGAATCGCTGTAATTATTCGTAATTTGTAGATCTGGATTAGCGTAATTATGATATAGGCAACGATATATATATATATATATATTAAGAGTTGATCAGGTGGCCAATATTATACTATTTTATGGATAGGTGTGTGTGTGTGTGTGTGTGTGTGTGTGTGTGTGTGTGTGTGTATAGATAAACAATACACACAGACAACGCTTGTACACAATACACACAGCAAAACATTACACATACACAAAAAAATACACATACCACACAGTACATATACACACAAACAACTCACGTACACAAACAATACACTCAAGCAACATACGTACACAAACAATACACACACACACAACACACACGCAACACTCGTAACCTCCCTCACCCACCCACTCCACGCATCACCAGTCACTCAACAACACTATCAAAAGCATGTAAGCAAATTGCATTTACATCACAGGGTACTGATGTTTCAGGAAGAGTGACCGTCACTCAACTGAAGGGATGAGTGACTCGGTAGCTACACAGAGTGACTATCCAAGCGTCTCTTGTTGTTTATAATGAAGGAGGTATTGGCTCTCTGATGCTAGGTGTTCAATAATGGTATTAAATATAGTATTTTAATTATGATAATGTTAGTTTTAATAATAATAATAATAACAATAATAATAATAATAATAATAATAATAATAATAAAATAACAATAATAATAATAATAATAATAATAATAATAATAATAATAATAATAATAATAAAATAACAATAATAATAATAATAATAATAATAATAATAATAATAATAATAATAATAATAAAAAAACACAAACACTATATATTCACCTATAATATTAATAAAATCTAATATATATAAATATACTGTATATATAACGATTCAGGTGTGTAGTTAATGGCCTTCGTTTATAAATGGTAACGGGACACAAAAGAAAAATAAGGCATTTTATTTTTATGGATTTGGAACACGTTAGTTTAGAAGAGACGCATTTACCCCCTGGTGTTAAATTTATCATTGACCCCCTGTACCCCCTCGCCCCCTGTACCCCCTCCCCCCTGTACCCCCCCCTCGCCCCCCTTATTTAACCTTATGGTCGTCATGACAACCCCGGCACAAGTGTTATTGTAAATCGATAAATATTTACGAGTCTTTAATAGCTGTATAATGATATGTACTCAGCCCCCAGTTTATAGTTTATACGAAAATTGCTAATAGTTTAAAGGGACACTCTCGCTAGCTATTTTTATATAGGTTGACAATGTGTATATGGTTTTTATACATATATATAGGATAAATATGTATGCACGGTATATATGTTGAAATGAGTTATATTTTGTTATAGGGAATAATTTTGTCGTGTAATATGTAATCTCAGCTCCTTGTACACTAGCTGCTGAATGCTAAGAATAACGTCACCAACACACACACACACACACACACACACACACACACACACACACACACACACACACACACACACACGCCAATTCTCTTAACAACTGAGTTTCGTGACTAATTACTTACAAGTTTATTTAAAGAACGCCTTAGCTACCACGATATTCCATTCAAACAATTACTTAGTAGTTCAGTGGTAATTAGAAATGGTGTAATGTTATCACCATGAAAGAACATTACATTACACAAGACTTAGCAGAGGTAAAGTTGTCTTAACAGTGAGGATGTGTATTATTATTATTATTATTATTATTATTATTATTATTATTATTGTTATTTTATTATTATTATTATTATTATTATTATTATTATTATTATTATTGTTATTTTATTATTATTATTATTATTATTATTATTATTATTATTATTATTATTATTATTATTTTTATTATTATTATTACTATTATTATTATTATTATTATTTTATTATTATTTTTATTATTATTATTATTGTTGTTGTTACTGTTACTATTCTTTGTCACATAATAATGATATTGCTTCTATTGATACACTGGTATGAACCACTTATATGAAACATTAATATGAACCCTAGACAAAAACTCCAGATATGAATCTTTGATGTGAATCCTTGATATGAACCCCTGAACTGAACTACCAATATGTATCTCTAATATGAACCCTTGATATGAAACCCTTAAACCCCCCCCCCCCTATGATGAGGCTGACAACTGCGATACGAACCCACTATAACAAATGCTGTAGTGTTTATAACTGGTAAATCCGACCCCTCGTACTGAAACACACACACACATACACACACACACAAAATCCGGTGTTTATCCTATATCCGTAAAGCCATCCGACAGTTGCGTTACGTTATCCAGAAAAATCCTCCCAATGGTTCGATTACACGCGTGCCAACAATGTTTTTGAGCCGAAAAAGGCCAATTAGTCGGGAAATATTTCAGGCCGAAAATAAGGTATTAGCTCCATTGTTACATCTCACACTAAATGGACAGTGTGTGTGTGTGTGTGTGTGTGTGTGTGTGTGTGTGTGTGTGTGTGTGTGTGTGTTTATGCGTACACACACACACACACACACACACACACACACACACGTTGAGTAAAGCAAAACGGGCCCACCTGTCCTCCAAGGGCTCTCTCACTTCTTGTCAAATATCACAGCTTCTTTCACCATTGGCACCTCAGTCGCTCACACCATCACCTAAGTTATCCTGTGCAAATATTTAGACAATTTTTGGTCGGCGCTTCTAGACGGGTGAGTGGATGGGTGTGACTGAACGCTACCTACCTACCTACCTCCCTCCCTACCTACCTCCCTCCCTACCTACCTACCTCCCTACCTACCTACCTACCTACCTCCCTCCCTTCCTACCTCCCTCCCTCCCAACCTACCTACCTCCCTCCCTACCTACCTCCCTCCCTCCCTACCTACCTCCCTCCCTCCCTACCTACCTACCTCCCTACCTACCTACCTACCTACCTCCCTCCCTCCCTACCTACCTCCCTCCCTACCTCCCTCCCTCCCTCCCTTCCTACCTCCCTACCTCCCTCCCTCCCTTCCTACCTCCCTCCCTTCCTACCTACCTACCTCCCTCCCTACCTACCTACCTACCCTTATGCAGAAGGAAAACCCATCCATTAGTAACCAATAATGCCCAGATAGAATACAAAAGCAGAGGCACCCTCCTGGGCCTGCATATATCCACGACAGGTTACTCCCATCATGTCCACACCAGGAAGGAAAAAGCAAGAAGAGAGCTGAGAAAACTATACCGCTTTAAAGCGCTTCCTGAGAAAATATAACTCCGCCTGGTGACATCATTTATCACACCGATATTAACTTACCCAGCAGTACCTCTTCATACTATGAGCACTACTCAAATATTAAAATTACAGGTGGTTCAAAATGAAGCCCTGAGATTCGTCACAAGTGAAAGATACCCCTTCACCAGAACCACAGCTGAGATACATAGAGACCTGAGAATGAAACCCATCAACCAGCAGCTGCACACCCTGGCCAGCAGAATCTGGCAAAAGATAGAACGATCAGAGCAAGAACTCCTTCAAAGACTCCCACCAGATAACGACAACAACCATACATGGTTCCCAAAAAGCTACGAAATCTCAAAAGGTCCATTACCACCCCCGATCTATACGGCCAGGCAATAGACAACCTCCCTAGACCAGCATCCGCCAGTAGGGTCGGCGGTATATGAAATAAGGCCCTTAAAACACCCATAAATGGGACAGGGTAGGCTGTCTAGTGCCTGTACCGGCAGACAATAACTAACCCATGACACAACCCAAACACTCAATTAGCTTAGCTAGGCGGTCAGCCCGCCCTCTCTTACGTCCTCCTGAATTTCTTCAATTTCCGAACTATAACTTCCTTCCCCCACCTCTAATCTTCCTTCATTCCCCCTTTCTCTATAAAAAAAAAAAAAAATAACCTCCCTACCTACCTACCTACCTACCTACCTCCCTACTTTTATACCTACCTACCTATCTCCAGGTCGGATTTCAGTAGGTGATTTTGTTAAGTCTTTCTTTTGGCCGTTTTTTTTTTTTTTTAGGGATTTGGTTCATAGCTTTTAGCCGGATATATGGGGAGGGGGGGGGGTGGATGAGTGAGCTTCTGAATTTTTTAAGATACTATTGTGAGGGATTAACTTGTAGCTGGAATTGTGGACTCATTTTGTGGATTACTTTAGCCGGATTTTTGGGGGTTGAGGATAATTTCTGACCGGATTTTGGCCTATTAACCTCCAGATTTATTATGATTTGTGAGAAAATCTGAGATAAATCTGTGTTCATTATCCTTAAAAAACAAATATTTACACCGAGGCTCCTTATGTTATTTTGTTAATCTATTCATTAATTTATCCATACCTTCACTAATTAAAGGTAATGATTATCATATTTAACACTAACCACAACACAATCTTGATGACAAAGGTAGATAGCAATATTATAATCTACTTAATAATATATAAACGTAATCATTCCTGTGACACCTTGGAAAAATTTTATACCAACTTGAAATTAATTTGAGACAAGGGTCGCTGTTGGAGAGAGAGAGAGAGAGGGAGAGAGAGAGAGAGAGAGAGAGAGAGAGAGAGAGAGAGAGAGAGAGAGAGAGAGAGAGAGAGAGAGAGCAAATGATTTACAAAGTGACAATGAAAGGAAAATTTTTGTTGATTTTTAAAATGAAAAAAAAAAAAGACTTAGAAATATATTATAAATTAACAAAACACCGATCTTGCGTCCACCTGATATTAAACAAGAGGAAACATTATGTAGTGTGTTAAGCCTTGTTGAGGTTACAAGCGCCATACACCAACATACAGGTGAGGACAATCGTGTGTAGACAATAATTAAGGTAGAGGTACAACGTTAATTAAAGGTACAGGTGCAGGTACAAATACACATAGTAGCATAATAGTGAGATGGCAGACTTCAATAACCAGGAATACACACACACGTAAGACTATATCTATCTATTTATTTTATCTATCTATCTATCTATCCTCATCAAGACATCTACACAGTATATATAAAAAAAATTGTCCCATCGTAATTACAATCCGGTGTTTTCTATGAGTCTTCGTGTCCTCTGGGTCATTTCTTACCTCTACCAACTTTTACCTACTACACCGAGCTGCTGTTATTGATCTACCAGTGAGGATTTTTCACATTAATGTCTTTTTCTTAACGTGGAATAAAAGTTTTTGTTAATGGTAGAGTCTTAGAGTAATTTTGAAGCCATATTAGGAATTTTGATTTTGTCAGTTTAAATTGTGAGATATTTTTTTTAATCTTTAGTTATAAGAGATATGGAACTTAAGATCATTTGAGGGGAAATTGAACTTTGTGTCGTAGGTTAAGGGAGTGAGGAGTTAGGAGTCATTTTATATGTTTAGTTACGAGAGAAAATTGATCTTAAGTAAACTTGAGAATCTATCTTTGTGTATTAATTTCATTGTCCTGAGAGTCTTTTTAAGGAGGAGGAGGAGGAGGAGGAGGAGGAGGAGGAGGAGGAGGAGAAGGAGCTGCAGAAAAAAGGAGGAGGAGGAAAAAGAGGATAAGATAAGATGGAGGAGGAAGAGAAGGAGGAGGATGGGAGGAGGAGGAGGAGGAGGAGGGGAGGAGGAGGAGGAGGAGGAGGAGAAGAAGCTGCAGAAAAAATGAGGAGGTGGAGGATGGGAGGAGGAGGAGGAGGAAGAGGAGGAGGAGGAGGAGAAGGAAGAGGAGGAGGAGAAGGAGCTGCAGAAAAAAGGAGGAGGAGGAGGAAAAAGAAGATAAGATAAGATGGAGGAGGAAGAGAAGGAGGAGGATGGGAGGAGGAGGAGGAGGAGGAGGAGGAGGAGGAGGAGTCCATCTCTTAGACATTTTGACAACACTAACCTGAACTACTCCCCGGGGTTGTTAATTACAGGACGAGAGAGACCAAATAATAATCATGCCTTTGAGTCTATACCTTACCATCATTACTGGGAAAAAAAAAAAACAACTTTTTTTTTTTACTGGTTGTCTGTGTCTGTCTGTCTGTTTGTGTCTTGTCTGTCTGTCTGTCTGTTTTTGTCTCTGTCTGTTTGTTTGTATTTGTGTCTGATTGGTATACACACAATGTTACAATGTGTGTGTGTGTGTGTGTGTGTGTGTGTGTCAATCATCCAGCCAGTCATACAGGAGGTGAAGGGGAGGGAGTAGCGAGTGATGGAGCCAGGGGAAGGAGGTGAAGGGGAGGGAGAAGAGAGTGAGGGAATTTGGGGAAGGGGTAGAGGTGAGGGAATGGGAGGGAAGGGGGGGGGTGGTTAAGGGGTGAAGGGGAAGGAGTTTGCTGTAGAAAAGCTCTGTGATTTTCTCTCCTTATTTACACCTGATTTACACCTTATTTACACCTGATTTACACCTGATTTACACCAATTCAACAAGTAACCTAAGAATATACGACTCCTATATCACTCTGACAGATATATTCGTATAGTTAATCTTATATCTCGCTATAAAGAGAGAACTAGACTTAAGTGAATATATTAAAAATGAAAAATTAATCCACACTTTAAAATTTTAGAAGCTATTTTTTTTCATAGGTATTTAAGATCTAACCTCAGTTTATTTTTCGAGTAAATTTTAGAAGTAATATATATTATTTTAATAGTAGGTATATTTCTTGATATCAAAGGCTGAAGTCTTAGAAATAAATGAAAGTAAAATACAGAAACATTGAAATTGTATACCTATTTCTACTGAGAGAGAGAGAGAGAGAGAGAGAGAGAGAGAGAGAGAGAGAGAGAGAGAGAGAGAGAGAGAGAGAGAGAGAGACCACCGCTATATGAGATAAACATTGGATACGCTAAATTATATCTCGTAGCGGCTAAGTGCTCATTAATAGCCTTGTCCTGCTCACTGAGTGCTTTATTAACAGGAGCTTAAAATCAAGTTAAAATGTTTCTTTTTTCAGCTCTATAATGAATGACAATGAGAGTGACTATATTATATAATTATTATCCACGAGGGGGGAAAAAAACATAACTCATATAAATTATATAACTGTGGATGTGACGTGTAGGTGTTTGTTTCTCGTTTTATTTAATATATATTTTCAGTTTTGTGATTTTTTTAGGCTATTTGCGTGTTTTGGTCAGTGACGTCATCGAGGTTTGTCTTGATCAGTGACGTCATTCGGATTTGTTTTGATGAGTGACGTCAACGAGGTTCGCTTTGATTGGTGACATCATCCATTTATTTGACCGATGACGTCACGTTGATTTATTTTACGTTCGTGTATGTTTATGAAATCTGTCTGGATATGTGGGTAGTAACGGGAGCATTTTCTCGTTATCCATCTCGTCACACACACACACACACACACACACACACACACACACACACAGTCACTTAAAACAGTCACACCTAGTTATTAAAACACACACGCGAACAAACACAGCGACGGAGACACCCACACCCACCCTGTCACCCACATCTTATCCTACCCAAACACTCACCCACACTCCCCTGATACCCACTCATCCACACCACCTCAAGCGATGACTGACCTAGATAAACCAAGACCCGAAAATAAACCCAGGCTGAGGATGGTTTAATCGGCTTTGGCGGTAATTGTAAACCTTATCATTGGTGTCTGTCAAGATTTCGGTGTGTGGTGGGGAGGAGGAGGAGGAGGAGGAGGAGGAGGAGGAGGAGGAGGAGGGTGGAGAGGAGGAGGAGGGTGGTGGATGGAGAAGAGGCGGAGGAAGTTGGAGGAAGGAGGAGAGACGGAGGAGGGTGGTGGAAGAGGAAAGGAAGAGGAGGAGCAGAAGGAGGAAGAAGAGGAAAGGAAGAGGAGGAGCAGAAGAAGGAAGAAAAGGACAAATGGGTTCTCCGTGGGCTATCCTTCACTGGGGATGTCTGATGCTTGACTGGGCGATAACTTGGCTAGTTGGCTGGATATAATTGTTGTGGGCGGGAAATAGCCAACGACTCAGTGGGCGGAGGTATACATTGTTTTTCTTGAGTCAGATAGATGGGCCAGCATTTTTCGGAGGTGGGTAGATGGGTGGGTGGGTGGGTGGGTAGATGGGTGGGTGAGTGGGTGGGAAATAGTTCTTACAATTAATAAATGGGATGAGGACGATACGTAGTTTGTAATGATGTGTAACTTAAAATATAAATAAGTTGCTTTACTGGATGTTATTCTCTATATATGACTGTACTGCATGTATGTCCGGATACTGTTGTCTTTATTTACTGGATAAACTTATACACATATATAATTACTTTCTTCAATAAATTACTTTCTTACAAATTATTTTAAAGTTGATGTTATGTGTCCAATTCTCTATTACTACGGAACAATTATAGTCATTACGCAAAAGGACTTGGATAATGACTTTAGAAATTATAGAACACTTGCTAATTATATTTGTATGTTATTGCTTATATTACTCATTCTATGTGGTATAATTACCTTCACATATAAACCACAGGCTATAACTACTATAATTGATAGTTAAGATACGACTGTACTAATTTAACAATGAAAGTGATAAAGATGAACATATAGGAACAAGGAACAATGAGGAGCAAGGAACACACAGTCACAAGGAACAACCATGAAGAAGGAACACACAGTCACGAGGAACAACGATGAACAAGGAACAATGAGGAACACGGAACAACAAGTAACAACTCGGCACCAGGAACAAGACACCAACTGGGGTATACACACCATCTGCACGAAGCCTTAAGATCTTACAGGCCAATCTGGAGTGAAAACCTCCCTACGTCTTGCTGGATCTCACGCCAACATCCTTCTCCTGCTCCAAGATAACTAAGACCATTTTAAATCTCCTTCAGGGTGGGACGAGGGGGAGAGGGAACAAGGTGGGGTGGGGAGAGGGAACAAAGTGGAAGGGTGGGGAAACAAGGTGGTGGGGAGGGGGAACAAAGTGGGTAGGGGGATAAGGTGGTGGGAGGCAACAAGGTGGGGGTGGGGAAGGAAAAAGGTGAGGAGGGGGGGGAACAACGTGAGGGAGAAGGAACAAGGTGGGGGGGAGAGGGAACAAGATAAGGAGGAGAAGAAAATTTGGAGGAGTAACTCAAAGCAAATAAGTGTCACTACCTTTTTATTTGAGAGAGAGAGAGAGAGAGAGAGAGAGAGAGAGAGAGAGAGAGAGAGAGAGAGAGAGAGAGAGAGAGAGAGAAAAAAATAAATATTAGAGTTTCCCAGCTAAAGGAATGAAAGAAAACGTCAACTCCTATTATAGAAAACGGGGTACAGGAGTGTGGATCTTAATATAAACAGTGATGTATTTTGTTGTGGTGGTTCCTTCTGCCTCTCTAAACTTGTAATGGTTCTCATGGTTTGGGTGGTAGTGAAGATCTTAAGCTGACCCGCAAAGTTTCCCATTAAAAAGTTTTAAAGCATGAGAAATCTGGATGAGTCGAGGAGGAGGAGGAGGAGGAGGAGGAGGAGGAGGAAGAGGGAGATTTAGGAGGAGGAAACGGAGAAGGAGGGGGAGGAGGACGAGAAGGAGGCAGCACTCTGAGAAATTTGGTTGAGTCTAGTCTGAGGAAGAGGGAGAAAAGGATAGGAAGAGGATGATGAAGAGGAAGACGAAGAGAAGGAAGAAGAAGAGAAGGAAGAGGAGGAGGAGGAAGAAGAGGAGAGGAAGAGGAAGAGAAGGAAGAGAAGCAAAAAAAAAAGAAGAGGGGGGAATAGGAAGAGAAGGGAGAAAAGAAGAGGAGGAAGAGAACGAATAGAAGGAAGAAGAAGAAGAAGAAGAAGAAGAAGAGGAGGAGGAGGAGGAGGAGGAGGAGGAGGAGGAGGAGGAGGAGGAGGAAACATTTCACTGCTTCCTTAAGAGGATTGACTCGAAGGCTTATTTTCTTCCCCGGTCGAGTTTGTGTATATTTCATCCTTCTTGTTTTATTACGTATTATTTTTTCTTCTTCTCTATATTTCTGTAGCTCTGTGTCTGTCCGTTTCTGTGTGTGTGTGTCTGTCTATCTGTCTGTCTCTGTCGGTTTCTCTGCCTGTCTCTTTCTCTGTTCCTGTCTGCCTCTGTCTCTCTGTTTCTGTCTTTATCGCTGCCTGTCTTTCTTTCTCTCTTTCTCTATCGACTTCTCTGTATCTATCAGTCTGTCTGTCTTCCATTGTCTGTCTATATCTTTCTGTCTGTATTTATTTATCCGTGTATCTCTTTGTCTCTCTTTGCCCCTCTAGTTGTCTCTCTGTCTGCCTCTGTCTATAGCTTTATCTCTCTGTGTTTATCTCTATCTGTCTCTCCATCTTTCTGTCTTTCTCTTCTCCTACACTCCCCCCCCCCTTTAATACTCCCCCTCCCTCCTCGGCATGGAGTTGCCTTGTTATTGGGCAGTAAGTCTCCGGCCAGGTCTTTGCTGCCTTGGCCCGAGTCCTCATTAGAAGGAATCAGGAAGCTGGCTGACCAAGTTGTGTGGTGTGTGTGTGTGTGTGTGTTTGTGTGTGTGTGTGTGTGTTTGGTGTGTGTGTGTGTGTGTGTGTGTGTTATTATTATTATTATTTACACGTTTATTTATGCAACTTTATTGACAGAAACTTTGCCTAAAACTGATGGAACCTGACCGTTTTTTTCGTTGTATAATCGTGTTTAAAATATATTTCTAAGCTCGTGAAAAATATACTGTTTTTAGCGCTCTGGCCGAGGGTTGTAATGACATCATCAGAGGTATTCCTCGGTTATAGTTAATGACGCCTGGAGTACTTAATGATTATAATGACGTCTCGGGGTACCTCATGACGCACGTGAATTTACGCTCGAGTATACATATTACACTTAATTCTACTGTTCACAAAGATAAATTACAATACACACCCATACATAATGAATATGTATTCTTGATGAAGGCCAAGTAAGGATACCTTAACAGTTATACACATATACAAAACCCAGACAGCGATACAGAGAGCGAGTGTATACAGGTACTTAATAGTCTACACCACTCGGCTCTGAACTTGTGTTACAATGTAGAGTATAGATGAACCCATACAGGAACACACTTATACACATACACAAGCTACACACAGTATTAGCAAAGGTTTTAGCCCCGCTGTAAAGACCATCATTTACCCAACACCCATCTGAGAAAGTCCTTGTTCTACAACCTGGCCTTAACCAACACACAGCACTAAAAACAAAAAAAACAAACAAAAAAACACCAATCTAACCCCAAGAAGAAGCTAAACCTCTCGTGTCGAATGATCCGTTGATCCTACACTCCCAGCCTTGTAATTTCACCCTTAAAACCAACTGGGTTATGGAAACCTCACATCTGGGCGGCGGACTGGAGCACTGCAACTGATGAGCAGATTTGTAACCTAATGACAACCATTTCTGGAATCACAGCGGGCGAACGGCTTCCCATTACTGATTTTAACATATGTTTTTCCCTTCATGGCGCCCGTGTAAGACCCCGAGACAAGGACAGCTCAGACGGAGGACTTGGAGACCTATCGTTTTACACTCACTTCCTGTTGTGAGCTGAGGCCGGCTGTGTGGGATTCATCCTGTGTAGTATTTATTTAGTATTTTGGGTGCTAACGAGGTCACTTAGGGCCGATTTTATTTTTGATTGCAGGTCGGGTGGTCGGGTAGTCGGGTGGTCGGCTCAGCTGGTAGTAGTAGTAGTAGTAGTAGTAGTAGTAGTAGTAGTAGTAGTAGTAGTAGTTACGGTTGGTGTTTGTGTTTATGTTTTACGAAATACAACACCAAACAGATAAATATACTAACTAACCAACTGTCTGTCTGTCTGTCTGTCTGTCTGTCTGTCAGTCTGTCTGTCTGTTTTTACCACTCTCCCATTCTTGTGTACAAAAAGAGACGGGGATGTGGTCAGGGAGAACGATGGGAGACAAACGTAGAAAGAGACAGAGAAGAAGTGAGAGATAAACAAGAACAACAACCCACACGAAGAGGGAGGAAGAGAAGCCTCGACAACAAATTTAATAAACTCGAAAATTACGACGATGAAGGGAAAGGAGAAGACAATGAGAGGGAAGGAAGGAAGGGAAATTAAGGAATGGGAGTGATAAAAAGGGAAAAGGGAAAGACGAATGAGGGGAGGAAAGGCGTACAATTAGACAATTACTATGCAGGAGGGAATAAGAGGAGACGGATGATGAGAGGAGATGGGGGAGTGTAAATGAACGGAGTGATGGACTGAAATGAGGCAATAAGCGAAATGAGAGTTGTTTTGATGTGATAAAGCGAGTGGATGAGCAGCACTCGGAGATATGTGGTTGTGAAGGGGAGAAAGACAGAGGAATATGGATGACTGTGTGGAGAGAGAGAGAGAGAGAGAGAGAGAGAGAGAGAGAGAGAGAGAGAGAGAGAGAGTTGATACTGATAATGACTTAATGGAAATGAAATGCCAGTAAGTAATTTTGTCATATTACATTTTGGCTCACCACCACCACTCTCACCATCACCCTCACCACCACCCCCACCATAACCCCACACCCTTACCCACCACCTCCCCCACCCCTCACCAAGTCAGGCAGGAGTCGTGCATGACGCCAGCAGAGAGAGAAGGGGGGGGGGGGGGATTTCCATCTTGTGACAGGCAGGATATTTTGGGCTTAACGCATCACGGAGGTATTCTGATAACTGATGCCTTCGTGGAAGACTCGGCCATGTCGGAAATCTGCAATCAACGGAAATGTCGGGATTTGACGTAACGCATATTTGGGTAGTTGGCAGCGGGGGTAATTCTCCAAACGGCCCTCACCTTGATGCTCCCACCCTGATGTTCTCACCCTGACACCCTACACCCTGACACTCTACACCCTGACACCCTCGAAAAACTACACAGTAAACTTTTCTCGTAAGTGGAGGTGTAAGAAGAAGAAGAAGAAGAAGAAGAAGAAGAAGAAGAAGAAGAAGAAGAAGAAGAAGAAGAAGAAGAGGAGGAGAAGAAGAAGAAAGAAGAAGAAGAGGAAGAAGAAGAAGAAGAAGAAGAAGAAGAAGGAGAAGAAGAAGGAGAAGAGAAGAAGAAGAAGAAGAAGAAGAAGAAGAAGAAGAAGAGAAGAAGAGGAGGAGAAGAAGAAGAAGAAAGAAGAAGAAGAGGAAGAAGAAGAAGAAGAAGAAGAAGAAGAAGGAGAAGAAGAAGAAGAAGAAGAAGAAGAAGAAGAAGAAGAAGAAGAAGAAGGAGAAGAAGAAGAAGAAGAAGAAGAAGAAGAAGAAGAAGAAGAAGAAGACGAAGAAGAAGACACGTCACTTGGGATAATCTGAAAATAACTTGAGTTCCACGATAATCCGCTTTTATTCCTTCCTTGTTTGTGGTCGATGATAGTGACTGTTGTGATAGACGATAGTGACTACAGTGATAGATGATAGTGACTACAGTGATAAATGATAGTGACTACAGTGATAGATGATAGTGACTACAGTGATAGACGATAGTGACTACAGTGATAGATGATAGTGACTACAGTGATAGACGATAGTGACTACAGTGATAGACGATAGTGACAGTGATAGATGATAGTGACTACAGTGATAGACGATAGTGACTACAGTGATAGATGATAGTGACTGTTGTGATAGATGATAGTGACTACAGTGATAGATGATAGTGACTACAGTGATAGACGATAGTGACTACAGTGTTAGACGATAGTGACTACAGTGATAGATGATAGTGACTACAGTGATAGACGATAGTGACTACAGTGATAGATGATAGTGACTGTTGTGATAGATGATAGTGACTATAGTGATAGACGATAGTGACTACAGTGATAGATAACAGTGACTACAGTGATAGATGATAGTGACTACAGTGATAGATGAAAGTGACACTGTGATAGGCAGATAACAGTGACTACAGTGATAGATGATAGTGACTACAGTGATAGATGATAGTGACTACAGTGATAGATGATAGTGACTACAGTGATAGATGATAGTGACTACAGTGATAGATGATAGTGACTACAGTGATAGACGATAGTGACTACAGTGATAGATGATAGTGACTGTTGTGATAGATGATAGTGACTACAGTGATAGATGATAGTGACTACAGTGATAGATGATAGTGACTACAGTGATAGATGATAGTGACTACAGTGATAGATGATAGTGACTACAGTGATAGACGATAGTGACTACAGTGATAGATGATAGTGACTACAGTGATAGATGATAGTGACTACAGTGATAGACGATAGTGACTACAGTGATAGATGATAGTGACTACAGTGATAGATGATAGTGACTACAGTGATAGATGATAGTGACTACAGTGATAGATGATAGTGACTACAGTGATAGATGATAGTGACTACAGTGATAGATGATAGTGACTACAGTGATAGATGATAGTGACTACAGTGATAGATGATAGTGACTACAGTGATAGATGATAGTGACTACAGTGATAGATGATAGTGACTACAGTGATAGATGATAGTGACTACAGTGATAGATGATAGTGACTACAGTGATAGATGATAGTGACTACAGTGATAGATGATAGTGACTACAGTGATAGATGATAGTGACTACAGTGATAGATGATAGTGACTACAGTGATAGATGATAGTGACTACAGTGATAGATGATAGTGACTACAGTGATAGATGATAGTGACTACAGTGATAGATGATAGTGACTACAGTGATAGATGATAGTGACTACAGTGATAGATGATAGTGACTACAGTGATAGATGATAGTGACTACAGTGATAGATGATAGTGACTACAGTGATAGATGATAGTGACTACAGTGATAGATGATAGTGACTACAGTGATAGATGATAGTGACTACAGTGATAGATGATAGTGACATATATTGGGGAGTAAAGAAAACGGAAGACGGATGGACGTAAGACAGAAAAGGAACGGGCGGACTAAAAGGCGTAAATCAGTCCACAATCTTACATACTCCTCCCCCAAAGAAAAATACTTCACCCCAAAACACTCCCCCAAAATACTCCCCCCAAAATACTCCTCCCCAAAAATACTTCCCCAAATACTCCCCCAAAAATACTTCCCAAAATACTCCCCCCATTAATACTCCCCCCAAAATACTCCCCCCAAAAATACTTCCCCAAAATACTTCCCCAAAATACTCCTCCCCAAAATACTTCCCCAAAATACTCCCCCCAAAATACTTCCCCAAAATACTCCCCAAAATACTCCCCCTAAAATTACTTCCCCAAAATATTCCCCCCAAAATACTCCTCCCCAAAATACTTCCCAAAATACTCCCTCAAAATACCTCCCCAAAATACCTCCCCAAAATACCTCCCCAAAATACCTCCCCAAAATACTCCCGGTGGTCTATTAATTCTACAATATTTATATCACCTAATTTTAATCCACAATAAAGATGAATAAAAAAAATAAATAAAATTAAAATCCCCAATATATGAGCTGGATGTAACAGAAATATATCATAGGCCGTTAAGAAATAATCAGATTACATGACACGGGTATAACAAACATATTCTCACTCGTGTTCACGTATAATCAGAACTCTAGAGCCGTACTAAGAACTCGGGAGGTCAAAGAGTGAGAAAAAAATATAACTGGTACGAGGAAATACTGTGTTGTATGACGTCTAAACACCTGTCAATATCTGTCAATATATGTCCACACCCGTCTACACCTGAACACACCTGTCAATATCTGTCAATATATGTCAACATCTGTCCACACCTGTCTACACCTGTTCATACCTGTCAACACCTGTTAATACCTGTCATTATATGTCCACACCTGTCTACACCTGTTCACACCTGTCAATACCTGTCAATATATATCAATGCCAGTCTACACCTTTCCACACCTGTCAATATATGTCAACATCTGTTTACACTTGTTCACACCTGTCTACACCTGTCAACACCTGTAAATATATTTCAACACCTGTAAACACCTGTAAACACCTGTCTATACCTGTCCACATCTGTCAACACCTGTAAACACCTGTCTATACCTGTCCACATCTGTCAACACCTGTCTACACCTGTTCACATCTGTATACATCTGTCTACACCTGTCCAAACCTGCCAACACCAGTTCACACCTGTCTACACCTATCAATACCTGTGCACACTTGTCAACACCTGTCAATACCTGTCCACACGTGTCAACACCTGTCCACACCTGTAAATACCCGTCAAAACCTGTTAACACATGACCATACCTGTTCACACCTGTTCACATCTGTCCACACCTGGCAAATCTCTCTACCTGCAAATTAGAATATAATTTTCAAGGTATATTATCTTCATTATTTATAGTACTATTTCTATATCTATATTGCCTTCTATGTATGTATGTATGTATGTATGTATGTAATGTATGTATGTATGTAATTCCTGTCAAACTCCTCCATTTCTCTTTGTATCCAGGTATTTATTGCATATATATCTCCACACTTTATCTCCTTCTATCTCCCCTTCTCTCTTCGCTTCTCACACCCCTTTCTTCCTCCTCCAACAACAACAACAACAATAATAACAAAAAAAAACAATAAAAACAACAATATCCAAACCATAATAAACTAAAAACACGAGAAAATTCATAAGACCTTAAATATATACCGGAGAGAGATGGCCGCTATCAAGGAGACACAATATTGAGCGCGTGTTTTAGGGAGGCTACTGACGAAGGCCGTGAAGGGGACGACCTGCAGAAATAACAAGGAGTGAGTCGAGTTACTAATGAGGTGATATTGAGTCAGCCAAGAAAGGAGAAGAAATTCTTATAGTATTTATTGTTTTTTCTCTTTTAAACTGGCTTAGGGTACGTTGTGTTGTGGGGGTTGGTACGTTGTGTTGTGGGGTTGTTTTGTTGTGTTGTACTGTTTTGTTTTGTTGTGGGGTTGAGTTATGTTGTTGTGGGTTGTGTTGTGTGTGTGTTCTGGAGTTGTTTAATATGTGTTGCGTGTGTTGTGTATTCTGTGTGGGTGTTGTGTTGTGTTGTTCTGTGTCGTGTTGTTGTGTTATTTTGTGTTGTGTCGAGTATGTTGTGTTATATGTATGTTTGTACGCATGTGTAAGTGTTTGTGTGTGTGTGTCTATATGTTGGTATGTATGTATATGTATGTATGTATATGTGTATGTATATGTGTATGTATATGTGTATGTATATGTGTATGTATATGTGTATGTATATGTATGTATGTATATGTGTATGTATATGTATGTATGTATATGTGTATGTATATGTATATGTATATGTGTATGTATATGTATGTATGTATATCCAGAGAATAGTGACCATTTTTAATCCACTGGACCCGGTATGATAATGTCACCATAAGTCATCCAAACACCTGTATTAACTATCAGGTGTTACATTGATCCGAGTACACACCTGTCATACTCCTACTACCTACCACACCACCCTCCTCTCCTGGTACTGGCTGGTTGGGTGGTTGGGTGGGTGGGTGGGTGGGTGGGATAGGTGTGGTAGTTTTTGAGAGGAGGAAGAGGAAGGGGTGGGAGAGGGGGAAGAGTGGGGTTGGGGGGGGGGGTGGGAGGTGGTCGTGGGTTGTGGTCGTGGGTTGTGGTCGTGGGTTGGCTAAGGATAATTCTAGTGGTTGACCAAAAGGTAAGAGAAAGTGACCCCTGATGATGATTGGTGACCCATGGTGGTATGGGTGAGAGGTAAGGTGTGATGTGTGAGGTGTATTGATTCTGGAAATGAAATTGTATGAGTAGACGTCACGCCACCACACACACACAAACACAAACACACACACACACACACACACACACACACACACACTACCACCATCTAGCTCTCCCTCATTCTAAATTACCTCATTAACAAAACCTTAATTGCACGAAAGTAGTTAAAGTCTCCGACGCCATTATGCTATGATGGCGTTTATATATATGGACCTTACTGGCTTCTATTACTTCCCGCCATTAACCTGAGGCCGTGTATATTATGGTGTTGGAAGGACCTGTAAAATCCCTGTAGCCGAGTTGCTAGTGGACAATAATGTCTTGGGCCGGGTGTAAAGGTCAGTAGCATGTCCTCACCTAATGAATGTTTCCACCCTAATTAGAAAACTATTATGGTCCAGGTGAAAGTTAGGCACCCTAGCTTATTTTTACCTGGTAATTATTAAACATCCTAACGCTACCTTGGGGGGGAGGGGATTAGGTTAGTGTTAGTGTTAGGTTAGGTTAGTGTTAGATTAGGTTAGTGTTAGGTTAGATTGGTGTTAGATTAGGTTAGTGTTAGGTTAGATTGGTGTTAGATTAGGTTAGTGTTAGGTTAGATTGGTGTTCGATTAGGTTAGGTTAGGTTAGATTGGTTTTAGATTAGGTTAGGTTAGGTTAGATTGGTGTTAGATTAGGTTAGGTTAGGTTAGATTGGTGTTAGATTAGGTTAGGTTAGGTTAGGTTAGGTTAGGTTAGATTGGTGTTAGATTAGGTTAGTGTTAGGTTAGATTGGTGTTAGATTAGGTTAGTGTTAGACTGGTTAATCATTAGGTGAACTCAGCTGGAGGTGCCGAGTCTTCACCTAATATACCATTCTATCTTAAGAGCGATTAAATTTACGGTTCACTTCAACGAAATTATAGAAAAAAAACTTTCATTGTAACGAAAATTTAACTTGTAAATGGACCTTCACATAAGCCAGGATCACCCGCCACTGTTCCCTCTTTTCTTTCTGTTCCTCCTCCTCTTCCTCCTCCTCCTGTTCTTCCTCCTTCTCCTCCTCTTCCTCCTCCTTCTCCTTCTTCTTACTCCCCTTCCTCCCCTCATGTTGTTCCTATTCCTTATTCACATTTTCTTCTTAATTTCTATCATCATCTCTCTCTCTCTCTCTCTCTCTCTCTCTCTCTCTCTCTCTCTCTCTCTCTCTATTAACAGTCATCAACATGAAGCTCTTTCTATTGTACCTCTAAATACACCTAAACTATTCACACACACACTAAGGTCTCTCCTAAACTTAGGTTAATAAGTCAAACTCCTTTAACACCTCAGAACCAAAAACGTCTAAAAAAATGTATTCGCCAGTTTTATTTTACGCACCTCGTTTTTTTTTTCTCTTTTTTTTTCTTCGGTAACTGTGTACTGAAAGGTGGGGTTACAAGGTCTACGCTTCCTGCCAGCGATATGGGGGTTAGTAGGGAGGGTGGCAGGGTGGTAGGGTGGTAGGGTGGTAGGGAGGGTGGTAGGGTGGTAGGGTCGCAGGGAGGGTGGCAGGGTAGTAGCAAGGTGGCAGGGCAGCAGGGAAGTAGCAGGGAGACAGGGTAATAGGGTGGGAGGGTGGTAGGGAGGGTGGCAGGGTGGTAGGGTGGTAGGGAGGGTGGCAGGGCGGTAGGGTGGTAGGGTGGTAGGGAGGGTGGCAGGGTGGTAGGGTGGTAGGTTAGTAGGGAGGGTGGCAGGGTGGTAGGGGGGTAGGGAGGGTGGTAGGGTGGTAGGGTAGCAGTAGGGAGACAGGGTAACAGGGTGGCAGGGTAGCAGCAGGGAGACAGGGTGGGAGGGTGGCAGGGTGGTTGGGTGGAAGGGTCGCAGGTAGGGTGGCAGTAGGATTAAAAGGGTGGCAGGGAGGGTGGATGGGTAGTAGCAGGGTGGCCGTAGGGTGGCAGTAGGGTTAGAAGAGTGGCAGTAGGGTGGCAGGGTAACAGCAGGGTGGCAGAGTAGTAGCAATGTGGCAGGGCAGCAGGGAAGTAGCAGGGAGACAGGGTAACAGGGTGGGAGGGTGGTAGGGTAGCAGCAGGGTAACAGGGTGGGAGGGTGGTAGGGTAGCAGCAGGATAGCAACAGGGAGACAGGGTGGCAGGGTGATAGGGTAGCTCTCATAACCACTCTCTTCCTGGTGGACAGATTAACACGGACACTGTAAGAGATGTGATTTATTATCTGCTAAATGTGTGTGTGTGTGTGTGTGTGTGTGTGTGTGTGTGTGTGTGTGTGTGTGTGTTCTAAGTAAACATTTCATTTTTTTTTATATATAGCAAGGAATAAAAAAAAAATAAATAAAAAATCCCTATTATTCTTTTATCTTAATTAATATCTAAGATAGTGATGTTATATTGTGCTTGTTGGTATATCGATGTTGTTATCTTGTTAGTGAAGAGGAATGTGATAACTTGTTGTGTGTGTGTGTGTTTGTGTGTGTGTGTGTGTGTGTGTGTGTGTGTGTGTGTGTGTGTGTGCGTGTGTGTGTGTGTGTGTGTTGGGTGTGTTTATGTCTGAGTTATTTCACCTGTAGGGTTCTTCAGGTGAGGTGATTAATGTTGCTGTTGTTGTTGTGGTTGTTGATATTGTTGTGATGGCTAATTTTGTTTATTTTATAATATATCTTAGTATTTACATATATAGTTTATACACTATATAATACGAATTTAGTTACAAATATCTATCAAACTTCATATATGACTCATAAGTATTTCTCACTTCACGTCAGATTGTCATAAATAGGTCTTATATATCACATCAGACGGTCAGCTGTTTCCCCAACCACTATCACCATTTAATAAGACTTTAAACACTGACAGATACAAACGACCTTTATAAATCTTCGTGTCAATCAATTATACTCGTCTTGTGTTAGTCCATCATTATTTACAGCAGGTATAATCACACGCTTTAAAATTTGATAATAAAAC
>CAUDMG010001133.1:250000-282500 GCA_958450375.1 Homarus gammarus | reverse complement strand
GGGTGGTAACGTGGGTGGTTGGGTGGGATTAGGGGGTGGTTCAGTGTTGGTAGGAGGATATAATGAATGGTTGGATGAAGAAAAATAAAGAAATAACTAAATAAAGAATAAAAAAGAAAAACAAAGAAGAAAAAAAGAATGAAATTAAAAATAACACGAGTAAAAATGATAAATAAAAAAATATAATAAAAATATATTATGTTTATATTCGATCACCAATTTAGATAATGAACGATATTTAATAGCAGGTGAAGGAAAGTCATTAGGGAAATTACTCATTAATTAACACGGCTGTCCTGAGCGATTCTAATCAGGTGATGTTGCCTCTTACGTGTGGAAAACCCTCTTTCAGATAGATAGATAGATAGATAGATAGATAGATGGGTCTCACACACACGGGTTCACTCCCACACGGGGTCACTCCCACACGGGGTCACACACACACACGGGTTCACTCCCACACGGGTTCACACACACACACGGGGTCACACACACACACACGGGTTCACTCCCACACGGGGTCACGAACCTCTGCCATTGCTAAGTCATTCTCCATCGATCTTATGAGTTTGTGATAAATGACCTCTTAAGCGATAAATATAACCTCCCCCCCCCTGGCCCACGCGACTCTGGTATGCTGGAAGAGGTATGTATATATGTATGTATGTATGTATGTATGTACTATTAATGTAAGGGTATATATGTCATCTGGTATAGTGTAGTGATTTTGTAATATATTTCCCATTTTAAGTGATGAAATATGTTGCCTCAAGACCCTGGTATGCTGCTGGTGATTGGTATAATATTGGGTGATTTATGATATACTAAAGGGGGGTGAAGGGGGAGTATATTTATTGGGTTGTGTGGAGTATACTAGTTTGGTTTAGTGGTAAGGGATTTCAGGATATGCTTAAGGGGAAGGGTTATATTTCTGGGTTAGATATGAGACCTGAGGGTGTATGCTGGTAGTATAATGGAGTAGTGATAATTATCATATTGGTAGAGGGTAATTTAATGCCTTTATGATGGTAAAATAATATGACATTTATAAATTTACATATACACGATTATACACACACACACACACACACACACACACACACACACACACATACACACACACACACACCCATCTATCAGGTGAAAACACATTTAAATGCAGATAGTAGCATTCCCACGAACTCTCACATGTATATACACACACACACATACATACAGGCTCACATCCCCCCCCCCCCACACACGTTCACGTACACAACCTCCCGTTAACATACATGAATATACATCTGCATGCATACACAAATACATAAATTGCTTGTGGATGTTACAGGATCACCACCAGAGGCCACACGTTATTAGGAGACAAAACAAGTAAAATCAGGCAAGGGAGAATGATGAGGTTAGGTTAGGTTAGGTTAGGTTAGGTTAGGTCAGGTTAGGTTAGGTTAGGTTAGGGTAGGTTAGCTTAGGTTAGGTTAGGCTAGGTTAGGTTAGGTTAGGTTAGGTTAGGCTAGGTCACAAGTACAATCATATGAGAGAGTAGTGAGGATAGTCATGAATTAATTATTATCATTACTGGAAATTAAATATGGAATAATTACGTATATATTTATAAATGAAGTAAAATTATTTGTATATCAAAAATATAAAATTAAAATATACTTATATTCGAAAAAATACTTAGAATTTAAATGGATAAGTGATGTAGAAATTATTATTATTGTTTAAAAATTATTACAGATGCATTACGTATATGTTCAGTAGCCAAAAGTATAATTTCACTCTTAACTATCACCTACAGTATAACAGAGGCACTTTTATTAACACCTGACTAAGTTATTATGAAATTATTATCACTCTTTAAATAATTTTTGTACCTGTGCTTTACCTATAATTCCACTTATACCTCTACCCCTACCTATAATTATTCCTGTACATATAATTCTCCCTGTATCTATAACTGTACCTGGACCTAAGACCTGTAATGTACCAGATGTCACTATAGTTCTTCTGGCTAATCGACAATTACGTATAAAAAATGATTATAACTACCAGCTTGACGGATTACCTTTTGAATTGGAGAACATTTGAGAACTTTACCTTTAGAATATTTCAGCTAAGCATAAAAAAAAAATTAAGTCTGTGTCAGTCAAACGTTAGAGGAGCTTTAGTCCATCTCACTCACGTATAAGAATTCTGTCAGCTTCAGTCACGAGAGAATTACAATTGATTGAATTTAATGACTAACAAAAGCCCTCTAGCCTTCCTGTACCAGTCATGTTTGCATTACATATAAAATACCATAAGAGACGTCCTTACACCTTTAAACATGATGTAAGGAATAATATAGTCGTTTATGGAGAGAAAAAAAATGTAATTAACTTTTTTTAACAGGAAATGTAAGAAAATGGAGTCGGTTTGGTTATGTATTTATATAATATATGTATAATCAATGTTTTACTTCTTATTAAAACAAATATAAAAAATTCAGTCGGTTTTCTAGACAATAAATATACGAATCTTCCTTTTCAACACGAACACAAAAACATTGCTGTTGTTTCTGGAAAAAAATCACTGCAGTCCATTTAAAGTTTAGTGTGTCAGTCGGATAAACACGTTCAGCGTTTGTGGTCACCTCGTCATTACGTTACAGTATAAGCCGTGTTAGAGACAGTGTACCCGGCTGTTGTGGAGGAACTGTCGTGAATAATGTTAGATTACTGGTAGTTTAAAAAAGTTAGAATTTACTGCATCACAATACATTAAATGCTAGTTAAGGGAGAATTAGTTAGCACACACACACACACACACACACACACACACACGACAGGCGCCTTCATGAACCAGAAGGGCACAAACCCCAGCTTAAGTTGTCAGAAAAAAAATTGACAAGAAATATAGCCTGGTGAAGCGTAGAGCCGAGTGAAGCTTAATGTCGGGTAAAGCCTAAAGCCTGGTGAAGCCTAAAGCCTGGTGAAGCCTAAAGCCTGGTGAAGCCTAAAGCCTGGTGAAGCCTAAAGCTTGATTAAGCCTAAAGTGTGGTGAAGCCTAAAGCCTGGTGAAGCCTAAAGTCTGGTGAAGCCTAAAGCCTGGTGAAGCCTAAAGCCTGGTGTAGCCTAAAGCCTGATTTAGCCTAAAGCCTGGTGAAGCCTAAAGCCTGGTGGTCGTCACTGTTGCCAAAACCTGGTCGATGACGTTGGGGAGTAGAGAGAGGGAGGGAGAGAGGAACGAAAGGAGGGAAGAGGAGAGGAAGAGGAGAGGAAGAGGAGAGGAAGAGGATGGAATTAGGAGAAGGAATGGGATAGAAAAGGTGTTATGGTAGAGGAGACGTAGAGAGGGAATGAGAGGGGTAAAAATGGATGCTGGACAACGAATATAGAGAAGAGAGGGAACTGAGGGAAACAGTGAGAAAGGACAGGGAGAGAGGGAAGGGTAAAAGGGAGAGAGAGAGAGATAAGAGAGGCTGTTATGTCATGGGGAGAGAAAGAGGAAGAAGAGAAAAGGATTTATTAGTGGAAAAATAGAGAATGGAGCGCTAGGGAGGGGAGGGGAGGGTAGGGATGGGGAGGGATGGGGAGGGGAAGGGTGGGGAGGGTGTCTTGCAGGTAGCGTGAGGCAGGGAAGGTGTCGTGCAACAGCGTGTTCCCTGGGGACCTGCCAATGGCGGGCGTGGGCGTGGCACTATTGTGTGGCACTACACAAAAGTACCACATAACAGTACCACACACACACACACACCAGTACTCCCAACCACTCTATTTCTCACCATATCACAGGTAATCCTTTATTGATTACCAACAACCCCCCCCTCCCGCACACACACACACACACACACACACACACACACACACACACACACACACACATCCACCTCACATACCGTAATCCACGCCAACGATAACAAATTAAATAACACCCAAAAAATAACAATTCCTATAATTATTCTCTACCAAAGGACCTCCCAATACATTATGGGGTCATAGAGGTAAGGCATTATTCGTAGGTCGAAGGCTATTATGCTATTGACGTCGTTGTGTTACTCAGAGGGTTTATTCTATGGTGTTATGGTTGTAATGGTGTAATTCTAAGGTATGTTGACAGGTTGGTGAGGGTAGGTATATTTAGGAGGTAGTTAGGGTGTGTTTGTCAGTCTTTAACTACCTTTTAGTGTTCTCCTGAGGCCATTACTGTCTCTCTACCTACGTGTTGTCTTACTTGTTTATGCTCTTTATACATATATTTATTTATTTATTTTATTATTATTTTTTTTTAAAGAATCCTCAGTCCATTTTCTTTATAAGTCATTGAGGCTGTGTGTTTGTTTGTGTGGTTGTTTGTGTGTTTGTTTGTGTGTTTGTTTGTGTGTTTGTTTGTGTGTTTGTTTCCTGGAGTTTTTGTTTACGTCATTCAAAGGGGGGGGAAGTCCTCTGACGTCATTGTGATGTCATATATGGAGACTTATGACGTCATTGTTACATCTCAAGCATACATACATACATACATATATACATACATACAATCTATCTCTGTGTCTGTTTCTCTGTCTCTTATGTTTCAGTCTGTCTCTCCCTCTCTCCCTGTCTCTGTCTCTCTCTCTCGCTCCCCACAGACAAATGACCAATAGGGACCATTTAAAACTCTTCTCTGAACCTTTGTTTCTCTCGTTTATTCAGTCTCTCTGTGCCTCTTCTTGCATATTAATTCATGACATCTCCTTTCCCCTCTGTCCGTTCTTACTTTTTTTTTATAGTTACCATGAAATTGGCTTTTGGTGTGTGTGTGTGTGTGTGTGTGTGTGTGTGTGTGTGTGTGTGTGTGTGTGTGTGTGTGTGTGTGTGTGTGTTTATTAATCTACATACATTGTTATATAATAAATTCTCCCCCTCTTCATCCGTTTCCCTATCTCTTCTTCCGTCTCTCTATCTCTCCCTCCGTCTCTTTATCTCTCCCTCCGTCTCTTTACCTCCCCTAATTTCAACTTCCAGCCCTCAAGTGCATCTCATAATATTAGTCTCAATAGTAATACCAGGTGGACCAGCCAAGCCTCTACCAACACACACTACAAAAGAAACACATTAGGTTTGTAGCAGATGTGTCGGGTGCTGGTATCATATGTGCTTTCTTGAAGGGTTTGTGTGTGTAGGTGTGGTGTGGTGTGGTGTGGTGTAGTGTGGTGGAGTGTGGTGTAGTGTGGTGTAGTGTGGTGTGGTGTGGTGTAGTGTGGTGTAGTGTAGTGTGGTGTGGTGTGGTGTAGTGTGGTGTGGTGTAGTGTGGTGTAGTGTGGGTCTGTAAGTGTTGACGTAGAGTACTGTTGACTCATGATACAAATTTTCTCTGTGCATTTAACACTTTAATTCAATTTATGACAAATATTAAAAAAAAAAATTAAATAAAATCAACATATATTTTTTGAAGTTTGTACAATCTACCCCCACTACTTGACTGAGACTAGACAGAGTGTTTCATAATCAAGTGGACATTTTATCCATAGTTAAATTAATCACTGCTTTAACAAATAGTAAAATAAACGAGATGCTTCAACCTTCTTTAATGATATGACGCAGGTAAACACGATGTGCCTTACAGGTGACTTGAGAAATATTCCATTTTTAACATTACCAGGATAAACACGCCTCTCTCTCTGTTTCCCCTCTCTCTCTCTCTCTCTCTCTCTCTCTTTCTCCCTCCCTCCCTCTCTGTGGATTTCTATACAAGTCCATTTCAACCTTAGACCAACGCTTAAAAGCAGTCGTTAATGACATAGTGAAGAGGTGAAGCTTTTAATATGTTCACTCTCAACCTCTGCTGCAGCCTGGTAGTCAATGTGGCGAAATGGTCAATGTTAAGTAAGTATGAAGACCCAAGAGAACTTAACCATTAACTTTTACTACTGACTGCATTAAACACACACACACACACACACACACACACACACACACACACATACACACACACGAACCAATAACACAAATTTAACACCATCAGTACCTTTAAAACACAGCAGCAACAACACTGCCCCCTAACGTTATATCGACAGACCGATAGGATTTCCCAGTGTAATAATAACAGAGAGTCGCTAGTCGAGTAGTGCATCGGCCAGCTCTCTCAACGCATAAATACGCCTCACTGCCCAAGACAAATAGTTCGACCCGCCAGCTTCCCGTCGCCTCACTTTCCTCCGAATTCTCAAATGTTCGTAGGAAGGTAATTTATATATTTTTTTTGTATCCTTGAAAATACAGTAGGAGGAGGAGAAGGAGGAGGAGGAGGAAGAAGAGGAGGAAGAGAAGGAGGAGAAGGAGGAGGAAGAGGAAGAGAAGGAGGAGCAGGAGTAGGAGGAGGAGGAGGAGGAGGAGGAGGAGGAAGAGAAAACAGAAGAATAGGAGGAGGAAGACGAGTAGGAATGACAGGGAGATAAGGAAGAGGAAAAATAGGAGAAGGAGGAGGAGGAGGAGGAGGAGGAGAAACGGGTAGAAGAGTTTGAAGGAGGAATAAGAGAAGGAATAAGAGGAAGGAAGAGAAAGAGGAGGAGGAGGGGAAGTAGGAGGAGGAGGAGGAGGAGGAGGAGGAGGAGGAGGAGGAGGAGGAAGAAGAAGATGAGGAGGAGAAGGAGGTCACATCAACCATGTTTGACCTTACACCCCCCCCACCCCCACTCCCCACCCCCTCAGCTGCCGAGGTCGGGGTGGGGAGTGGGGGGGGGGGGGTGAAGGGAGGGGGGGTGGGGGGTAGGGGGGTAGGGGAGTGGAACATATTCACACTAATAGACTTTTAATAGACTTTAAACGGATTTAGAGGAATTGTGAAATGGTTGGCAAGGGAATTTTTATCCCCCCCCATCTACTCCCCGTAAAGAGTATCCAGGGAGGGGGGGAGGGGGGTAAAGGGGGTAAAGGGGGTAAGGTATTGATTGGTACCTATCCGTCTGTTTCCGTCCATTCGTCTGTCATGTCTATCACCGTCTGTCCGTCTGTTTCCGCACCCATCCGTCCCATCTACTCCTATACTCCTACTCCATAAAATCAAGCACTCAGACCTAACCTAACCTAACCTAACCTAACCTAACCTAACCTATAAGAACAACATTATTTTAAGCCCAGGAACTCAATAACAGAGCCCCAAGAGGTACAGACTGAGCTCCTCTGATAAAGTCCTTTGGGATTTTCTCTCTCCCTCTGTAGGTAGATATTTTTTAACAGCGCCAGAAGGGAGATATAGTTGACTCGTTAAGGGGTAGGGGCCAAGTGATTAAGGTGGGGGTAGTTAAGGTATATTACAATCATTAAGTGGTTGGCTGGCTGGCTGGTTGGTTACTGCTGGTGGTGTGGTAGTGGTGGTGATGGTAGTTGTAGTGGTGGTGGTAGTTGTAGTGGTGGTGGTAGTTGTAGTGGTGGTAGTACTTGTGGTAATGGTGGTGGTTATGGTAGGATTTGGTTAGGTTAGGTTAGCATAGGTTAGGTTAGGTTAGCATAGATTAGGTTAGTTTAGCATAGGTTAGGTTAGGTTAGCATAGGTTAGGTTAGGTTAGGTTAGCATAGGTTAGGTTAGGTTAGGTTAGGTTAGGTTAGCATTGGTTAGGTTAGGTTAGGTTAGGTTAGGTTAGCATTGGTTAGGTTAGGTTAACATAGGTTAGGTTAGGTTAGCAAAGGTTAGGTTAGGCTAGCATAGGTTAGGTTAGGTTAGGTTAGCATAGGTTAGGCTAGGTTAGGTTAGGTTAGGTTAGCATAGATTAGGTTAGTTTAGCATAGGCTAGGTTAGGTTAGCAAAGGTTAGGTTAGGTTAGCATAGGCTAGGTTAGACTATAAAACACATAAAATTACGTTTGAAAATAAATGTACAATGCCCTCTAATATACAATGTTAGGTTAGGTTAGGTTAGGTTATAATACAACATAGATACAATACCTCCTGTACCCCTGACCTGAGATACAGTAAATAACAGCAGACTAAAGGTAAAGGTATATACACCATCATTAAATAACCTCCAGTAAGAGATAAAGGGCCACTGCTTACTAATAACCACCTGAAAGGATCTGTAATCAAACCCCTTAATTATCCAAACCGCACTAATGACCCTATTAATGATCATAGTACCAACATCATTATAACTCAATAAATGAAAAAAATACTTTATTCATTTTACATTTAAACAATAAATTTCCTTATTTTTTGGGGGGATATTTATAAGAGATATTTTTTTTGCTCTCTATTATTTACGGATCAGTTTAGTTGGTGGTCACCTGTTCATATGTCAACAAAAAACGGGGATTAATTAGTCAGGTGAGTGAAGGTGTATCGATGACCGTAGAGAGAATTTCTTATCCTGCGTCAGTCTGGTACTGCAATATCGTTTTAGGACTTGTAAAATAAAGAGTTGTTGTAAATTGTAAATAAAGAAGTTGTATTATGTGTAAGGAGAGCAGTTGTAAATCGTAAATAAAAAAAAAAGATTCTATCGTAGTGTAAAAACAGTCTTTGTAAGTTGTAAAAAGGCAATGGAGCTTCATTTGGACGAGAGAGAGAGAGAGAGAGAGAGAGAGAGAGAGAGAGAGAGAGAGAGAGAGAGAAACTTTCTTTTTTACAAGTTTTAAACAAAGCTGAAGTGAGTTACTTCCCTCCATTAAGACACCTCCGGCACTCATTCAAGAAGGAGGTTGACCTTAAGGTTGGAGGTTGACCTTAAGGTTGGAGGTTGACCTTAAGGGTGGAGGTTGACCTTAAGGTTGGAGGTTGACCTTAAGGTTGGAGGTTGACCTTAAGATTGGAGGTTGACCTTAAGGATGGAGGTTGACCTTACAGATGGAGGTTGACCTTAAGGATGGAGATTGACCTTACAGAAGGAGGTTGACCTTAAAGATGGAGTATACATGTGTGCACGTGTGTGTACTGGACGTATACATGTGTGTGTGTACTGGACATAGACATGTGTGCGTGTGTATACTGGACGTATATATGTGTGTGTGTGTGTGTGTGCGTAAGCGCGCGTACTGGACGTACATGTGTGCGTGTGTGTGTATTGGACGTATACATGTGTGCGTGTGTGTGTACTGGACGTATACATGTGCACGTGTGTGTGTACTGGACGTATACATGTGTGCGTGTGTGTGTACTGGACGTATACATGTGTACGTGTGTGTGCTGGATGTATACCGTGTACGTATGTGTACTGGGCGTATACATGTGTGTGTATGTACTGGATGTATACACGTGGCATGTGCGTACTGGACGTATACACGTGTGCGTGTGTAAGCCCTCTCCCCTAAAAAAATTAAGAATGACGGTCTATAAAGTACTGAGGTGCCCCGAGCCTGTTGCTATAGGGAGGGTAGACCCGTAGTGCGTCACGCTAGGGGGAGAAGGAGGGAAGGGGAGAAGGAGGACGGAGGAAGGGGAAAGGAGAGAGAAGGAGGGAGAAGGAGGGAGTAAGATATAAGAGAAAGAAGAAAGGGGGAAGAGAGAGGAGAAGAGGAAGAGGGAGGGGGAAGGAGGGGGGAGTAGGAAGAGTTAGCGAGTGGAAGGGAGAAAAATATGAAGGGGTAGAAGAGGATGGGAAAGAAGGAACAGGAGTAAAAGTGAAGGGATAGAGGAAATTGAGTAAAAACGGGAGTAAAGATAGATGAATAAAAGGAGGGGGACTGAACTGAAAACTCGTGAACAAAACCCATAAATAACACAAACCTTATAACTCCTTAAACCCGTGTAAACAAATCACTCGGTATTGACTGGGACCTAATAAGAGAGAGAGAGAGAGAGAGAGAGAGAGAGAGAGAGAGAATAAACACAAATCACAACAAATAACCTGTCTCCCTCTCCCTTCTCCCTCCTCACCTGGTCGGGGTCACATTCCTCTGTCACCACCTGTAAATTGCATGATAAGTACCTCCCATTACCTGCCCTCCTCCTCCTCCCTAATACCTGGAGCCCCATAAAGACCAGGCCGAGGTGGTAGGTGCCGGGGAGAGGGGGGGGGGGGGGGGGGGCTGATGGTGACAGGAGCACACACACACACACACACACACACACAGTATCTAATCAGCTTT
Source organism: Homarus gammarus (assembly GCA_958450375.1). Classification (NCBI taxonomy): domain Eukaryota; kingdom Metazoa; phylum Arthropoda; class Malacostraca; order Decapoda; family Nephropidae; genus Homarus; species Homarus gammarus. The sequence goes on along the minus strand of CAUDMG010001133.1, from coordinate 272,461 downwards.
ACAACACGAGTATATACACCGTCAGTTCGATTCCAAGAGTGAGTTGGATCACCCCGGGTACATTAGTCTAACTCCAGCTGTGAATAAGATATACTATCAGTACATTGTCTCGATCCCAGAGAAGCACACTGTGAACCTCAGACCATCAGTTCAAACTCCTGAATGTATAGACTAACCATCAGTACTCCCTACCGTCAGTTAGACAGGCAGGAGTACGTGATGATCTTATGAATAGACTCAACAGCTGTACTTCAAGTTCGATCCCCAAACGAGTTAAATAAACACAGATACACTGGTCTGGTCTGCTGGGATGAGTTAATGAAACATGGGTACGTCGATTCGATACCAGTTTGATGAGGCATAGGTCGTGGGTTGGATTCAGGGAGGAGTTAAGTTATTCATCAGTGATACAACTCTTGGTATGGTTCGTGATGAGAGGTAACGTGTTGTCATTCTGGGCGGGAGGGAGGAAGATTCATTGAGGCGACGTGGAGGGAGGGAGGGAAGGAGGTAGAATCAGTGAAGGAAGGCATAATACATGGAGGGAAAATTCATGGAGGGAGGGAGAGAGAATCAGTGGAGGGAGGGAGAATCAGTGGAGGGAGGGAGAATCCATGGGTGGAGGGAAGGAGGTAGAGTCAGCGAAAGGAGGGAGGAGAATCCATGGAGGGAGGTAGAGGGGGATCAGTGGAAGGAGGGAGGGAGGGAGGGAGGGAGGGAGAATCAGTGAGGGGCGTGGTGGTGCGTGTTGTGGTATTGATTCTGTGGCCGACTTGAGTGGGCATTGTCGGCCCCACTACCCTGCTAGCTGGCCAGTCTGGGGCGCCTACCTTGATGGGGAGGGCAGGGTGAGGGGCACCTACCTCGATAAGGAGGGGCGATTGTTTAGTTGGGAAGGGGAGAAGGGCCGTCTAACTTACTTGAAAGAGAAGGGGGACAGAGTCGGGGTATCACTATGGGTACGTCTGAATATGAAGAATTTATATATCTTTTAAATAATTTATCATTAATTTTAAATAGTTTTTGTGTAGAAACAAAGACCCGTGAACAGTATAAAAAGGAACCCAAACTTTTGAAACATTACGTACAATAAAACAACAGCACACAAACAAACAAACAAACAAACAACAAACTTCTCGCGTGTTTCAATCACTCTCTAAAAAAAAAAAACTATAACATAATATTAACATTTCCTTCACTAGACACATAACACCTCGCCAGTCTCAAGTGTGTAAACATTCATTTTCCTCATCGCTTTATGCCTTCTACTGCCTATTGTAATTAATGTGGGAATCAGTTTGTTGACGCCGCTAGGTTACACACACACACACACACACACACACAGAAACAAACAGCTGTGCATTGTGTTGGCAACCACAAAGAGAGGTTTAACTGTGGTCGAAATCCAAACTTGCAGAATTCTACCTTTATTACGTGATTGGTAAACATATTTGAATTCAGCATCAGAGAGTTTGACTTCTACACTGTGGTTGGAATATAAACTTGACTGCCACATAACACATACAAGATTCTTTACACTGTAGTCGGAATTCAAATTTGTATTCTTTAACTGAGATTGTTTGATCCTTATATTATGATTTGATTCTTAACATTGAAATTCAACATAAAAGAGTTTGAATTCTTCTCTATGGTAGGAATACAAACTTTATTTCACACAAACACGCACACACAGGAGAAATAAATAGCTGATGATGTCTGAATATCACATGTCTTAGAACGTCTGAATTAGAACCAATTTTACATTTCGAAAAGCTTTGCTAATTTGTTCATCTGTTGAATAATACAATGACGAGAAAATGTCAAACATGGGTCCGGACGATGTATGTATGTGTGTGAGACGGGCTCTGAGGTATGCTGTCATGTGGCGGTTCAGTGGTTCGAGGGTTCGTTGTACGTGGATTCGTTGGTTTAAATGCTCGTTGGTTTGTGGGTTCGTTGGTTCGTGGGCTCGTTGGTTTAAATGCGCGTTGACTAAAGGGTTCGTTGGTTTAAATGTTCATTGACACAAGGGTTCGTTGCTTTAAATGTTCGTTGGTTCGAGGGTTCATTGACAAGAGACGCAGAAATATACCTCACCTTCTCTCATCTGACTACAACACACTGGACAAATCCCTCGAGAACTAACCAATGAGAGCGTTGATAAATAAAACAGAGGCGCCTGTCCAAGTGTTGCAGTGTACCTGAGAGAGCTGGGATGATACTGACAGGTAAAATCCAATTTCAGGTGATTTTTGGTCAAGGAGAAGGAAGGTGATTTGATTTACTGGTGTGGGCAAGGTTAGGTTAGTTTAGGTTAGAAATGGCTTAGGTTAGGTTAGGTTAGGTTAGGTTAGGTTAAAGTTGGCTTAGGTTAGGTTCAGAACACGACATGTCTTCCCCGAAATCTACAAGCTAAAATTTTCCCTTTGACCAGAGACAAAAAAAGTCATCAAAAAAGTACACAGAGACTCTACCTTAACTAGAATATATTAACAAGACCCCAGTTTAGGGAAAATAAAAATATCAAATTATATTCGTGAGTCCTGACCCCTGTAACCTAACCTAACCTAACATTAACCTCTGTGTTGACGCTATAATTACTACTCACCAACTCCACGAAGACGCGAGACGGTGATGTTGATTCTGGAGGAGAAAATAACAGTTATTAACATAAGGCTTTTGGCACTAACATTAATTTAACATAATATAGAGGTTATGTCAGGCTGCCACTATACTATTATTAATACGATACATCTTACCTGGGATTATGTTACATTAATACTGTGATCAGAGAAATATAACATACCTTAACACTGACACGGAGTTCATATAATATAAAGGGTTTGTTTGAGTGACACTATACTGACTTAATAATGATTTCACCTAACACTGACACCGGCATAAACACTATACTGACTCTAACACTATACTGACACTAACACTATACTGGCACTAATACTATACTGACACTAACACTATACTGACACTAACACTATACTGACAAACACTATACTGACACAAACACTATACTGGCACTAACACTATACTGACACTAACACTATACTGACACTAACACTATACTGACACTAACACTATACTGACACTAACACTATACTGACACAAACACTATACTGACACTAACACTATACTGACACAAACACTATACTGACACAAACACTATACTGACACTAGCACTATACTGACACTAACACTACACTGGCACTATAGTAACACAATACTAAGTTTATAGAACATCGAAAATGGATAAATTTTCTCTACATACTTTGAGTCATAACTTTTTTCTCTCTAAAGATAACAAACTTACTTATCAAGATACTCTGAACGCTGGAAAAAAAAAAGATACAAGTTACTGGATTACACAAAGTTTATATGAAACTTTTGTGCCAAACTTTCCCCCTCTCTACAAACTTTGAACTTATACTTTGGTTTGGTTCTTGAATACATACTTTAGTGTTATTAATTTGGACACATTCCCCTCATCAAAGACCCGTCCTCCTTCCTTCATATCTTCCCTCAATTCCCCCCCCCCCCCCACACCTCTCTCTCTCTCTCTGTATTCCTGTATTCCAATCAACACTATGTTTCTGTTATCATCATCTCCTTAATTCCCTCTTCTTCTCATCTACCTCCCGCAGCTTTAGTCCCACAGGTAAATATTGCACAGGTAGAGCTTAATTAATCAAAGGTGTGTTAAACGAGTCTAGTGTTAATATAGTCCCCAGGTGTACAGTATTTCCTCCATAAATAACTCACTGTTACCTGTGCCTCCTCTAGACCCTCATACTGTTAATATACAGGTGGAGTTATATACAGTACAGGTATATACAGTACAGGTATATACAGTACAGGTATATACAGTACAGGTATATACAGTACAGGTATATACAGGTGGAGTTATATGCAGGTGGAGTTATATACAGTACAGGTATATACAGTACAGGTATATACAGTACAGGTATATACAGTACAGGTATATGCAGGTGGAGTTATATGCAGGTGGAGTTATATACAGTACAGGTATATACAGTACAGGTATATACAGTACAGGTATATACAGTACAGGTATATACAATACAGGTATATCTATGTAAGTTTATCGAGAAATGTTGCCCAGATGTTAATATACGAGCATAAACCTTTGATGTAACCTAACCTAGCCTAGCCTAACGTAACGTAACGTAACCTAACCAAACCAAACCTGCCCTAACCTAAACTAGCTCTAACCTAACCTAACCTAACCACAACCAAAATATACACCTATGACCCCCTTGAGAATCCCGACCTTTGACTCACACAACGAGTAACAACATTTGCTAACAGGGCAGAAAGTTGGCGTAATGGAAATCAAGTTTATGCAAGGATTTTATGCAAATGAATGCAACTTTGAGCGTGTCGATACTGTATAAATCGTAAACATAAGCTCTCCACCGCGCGTAATCTAAGAAATAGCATCGATGGTATTGCCTGCACTACTTGTATTATAACCAACATTGGGAACTTGTTGACGGTGTTCTGTAATGGACTCGTAAAGATATATATATAAGGTTTGATCATATTGAATGTTACTCGGTGTGTCGTCCCGGTGGTTATCGTGGTGTGTTACGGGGTGAGAGAGAGAGAGAGAGAGAGAGAGAGAGAGAGAGAGAGAGAGAGAGAGAGAGAGAGAGTACATCTACAACCACACTCAAAGCACTTTAGAGAAAATAACATAAACATATCCACAGTCAGTGATTTGTTTATCCCCATGATACATAAAAATAACTATATATATATATATATATATATATATATATATATATATATATATATATATATATATATATATATATATATATAGGCCTATATATATATATATATATATATATCGTCCCAGGTTGAAAATACAATGTTTTAACTATATTAGTCCTCTGAGCTCAGCATGGAATATTTATACTTTTTCCCTCCAACAGCAAACTCTCTCTCTCTCTCTCTCTCTCTCTCTCTCTCTCTCTCTCTCTCTCTCTCTCCTTAGTATAACAGTATATCACCTAAGGTTATATAAAAAACAAATTATATCCCAATAGATATTCACAATTTACATGTCTTTAAGAAATATCACACTGAGTTAACTATGACTTCGATAAATAAAGAAAAAATCATAAAAAAAAGTAAAAAAAGAGAATTAGGTTTAACCCAAGATATATGTACAGGAGGCTGGGGGTAAGAAGGGCGTATGTGAGGTAATGGTGAGGTGCCTGGAGGAGGAGGAGGAGGAGGGAGGGGAGAGATGAGGAGGAAGAGAGAGAGAGAGGGACGAAGAGGAGCGAGGAGAGAGCAAGACGAGAGTTGGGGAAGGGAAAGGATGGCTTGGCAGGAGGGAAGATGGGGGAAATAAGGAAGAAAGGGGGAAGGAAGAGGAAGGGTGGGAGGAGAAATAGAGAGAACAAGGGGGGAGAGACCAATAAGGGAGGGAGGGAAGGAGGGAGGGGGGAGAAGGAATCGAAGGGAGAAGGGAGTGAGGTAGAGGAAGGGAGAAGGTAGAGAGAGAAGGAGGAGGAAAAGAGAGGAAGGGAAGGAAAAGGAGAATGAGGAGTAAGAGGGAGAAGGAAGACTAGAAGGGAGAGTTGGAGGAGGAGGAGTAGGAAGAAGAAGAGGAGGAGGAGGAGGAGGAGGAGGAGGAGGAGGAGGGATGGAGATATATCGCTCTAGTTCGGAGGTTGTTGCTGTTTATGAGAGGAAATTTGGCCTTAATTTTGGGACCCAACAGAGGGAGTAACTGGTGGTGGCCTCCTCCTCCTCTTCCTCCTGTTCCTCTTCCTACTCCTCCTCCTTCTCCTCTTCCTACTCCTTCTCCTTCTCCTCTTTCTGCTCCTCCTCCTCCTGGATGAATCTACTCCTACCTCACCTTCCTTCTTCTTCTCCTTCTTCTTTAACCTCCTCCTTCTCCTCCTGCGCCACACGTTTCATTGTTTTGTTACACACACACACACACACACACACACACACACACACACACACACACACACGCACACACACCTGTTTATAGCGGTATTAAGCTGTGTAGAGAGTCATCTAGAGGCAGTGTGAAGAGTAAATAGTTATCATGAAGCACTGTGATAAGTGTACACCCCACGGACTCCACCTCCCACATTCAATATTTTCAATTTGCATTCCGGGCCAACATTAGCATGAAAAAAATAGCGCTTTGATCTATAAATTGTGACCTTTTATTGTGTTGTTTATTGGTTAGCAATGTATAGAGTACTAAGAGCCCTGGCGCCCATTATACCGTACTGTACCGCAAGAAATGTTGGGGAATATTGTCAGGGATATAGAGGAATGTTGTGTATATCCGAACCTGAACCTAACCTAACCTAACCTAACGACCTAACCTAACAAAACCTAACCTAACTTAACCTAACCTAACCGAACCGAGCCTAACCTAACCTGAGCCTGAACCTGAACCTAACCTGTACCTGAACCTGAACCTAACCTGACCTACCATAACCTAACCTAACCTAACATAACATAACATAACCTAACCTAACCTGAACCTGACCTAACATAACCTAAACTAACCTAACCTAACCTGACCTAACATAACCTAACCTAATCTAACCTAACCATAAGACACTTCAACACATCACCCATCGTGTTTTTAGCTCACTCAGCACTCAGGTTCAAGCATTACCCACACGCCCACCACCACCACCACCAGTCACTTCAATGATACCTGGCCAAGGGGTATCACAGCCCTGCCTTATAATCAAAGGTTTGAAGAAAGTGATTCCAGCATTCTTGACTGCGGTCGTAACGTAAGACTGAGTGAAGCTTAAGTGAGAATGTTTTGTTTAGTGAGCTTCCGTGTGTGTGTGTGTGTGTGTGTGTGTGTGTGTGTGTGTGTGTGTCACTACAGGGAGCAGAATAATGAGGAGGGGGAAAGTTATGGCATAGACCTACACAGGTGTTCATTTTAGTGGTGCAGTTGTGGCGTGTCGGGGGACCTGTTGACTGTGTGAGTGTTATGGAGGGAGAGAGAGAGAGAGAGAGAGAGAGAGAGAGAGAGAGAGAGAGAGAGAGAGAGAGAGAGAGAATAATAAAAGTTTTAGGAAAAAATCGCTTTTTTCTCTGTACATATTCTGTTTGCCGATGACGTGTGTTAGATGTGTTTGTTTATTTGTGTGTGGTTGTTTGCTCTTCTCTTGTGGTCCTGTTTTACTCTTTATTTTTGTTGATTGTTTGTTTGTTAATACATTCTAATTATTTGTATTTCACTATAATTACTTTATAATTTATCTCCTTAATTATTACTTCCCTCTTTATGCCTCCCAAATAACTTGACTTATTTCTTATATGTTGGGAAAAAAATAAAAAATAAATAAAATAAATAAATGAATGAATAAATAAATAAATAAATAAAAAATAAATAAAAATAAAATAAAAATAAATAAATCAAATACACTGCACTTACATATACCATTGGACAGGTGTACAAGCAGGTGTTAATCTCACTCAGGTGTAAAAGATTGATTAAGTAGCGACAGAAAGATCCCGGCATAGAAGACCCAAGTGATTTACGGCGTGAAACTGAATACTGGAGCAGAGACTCTGAAATGAGGAATGGGCGGAGTGGTGAATAGAGCAGGACGGGTCAAAAGAGGAGAGGAAGAGGAGGAGGAGGAGGAGGAGGAAGATATGTGTGAACAGAAGGAGGAGGAGGACGGGTATGACGTGGATGAGGGGTACAGGAGGAGGAGGAGGAGGAGGAGAGGAAGGAGTGTGAAGAGGAGGAGTGCGAAGAGGATGAGGGAAGGACTGTGAAGAGGAGCAGAAGGAGGACGAAGAAGAGGAGGAGGAGTAGGAAAGATGATTTACATGGTGCTGGAGAGAGAGAGAGAGAGAGAGAGAGAGAGAGAGAGAGAGAGAGAGAGAGAGAGAGAGAGAGAGAGAGAGAGAGAGAGAGAGAGAGAGAGACGTCAATGCAATGTATCGACAAGTATGTTGAAGAATGTGTAGAGAGAACATGCAGGGGAATATAAAATAGGCTATGTAAAGGGATGTGTGGAAGCCTATGTGGAAGGAATATGTAGAAGGAATGTGTATGTAAATGTGTAATAGAGTGTGATGTGTATACCTAAGTTAGTTACATATTGAGAAGACCCTTTGTATTATTATTATTATTATTATTATTATTATTATTATTATTATTATTATTATTATTATTATCATTATTATTATTATTATTATTATTTATTCATTTATTCATATACTTTTTTCTTGTACTTCATCGGAGGTAAAATAATTATATAGAAATGTGGCCTTTTTTAGGTGAAGTCATTCATTATATTTTTAAGAAATTAAATTTAAAAGCGTAATTTACATTTTAGATTATATCGTGAGGAAGCGAGGTTTACTGAGAGAGAGAGAGAGAGAGAGAGAGAGAGAGAGAGAGAGAGAGAGAGAGAGAGAGAGAGAGAGAGAGAGAGAGTTGGAAAAAATCTATACTGTTTTTCCTTTAAGCGTGTTTCATAATCTGTCAATGCACAGCGACACACACACACACACACACACACACACATACATACACACTCACACACACACATACACACACACACATACACATACATACACACACACATACACACACACACACACACACACACACACACACACACACACACACACACATACACACACACATAAAAAGTAAAAAAGTTCCACAGACAAACTCGTAGAGAATCACAGCGTCCCTCTCTCCCCCATCACCCCTACCCCACTCCTCCCTACACCCTCTTCCCCACCCCCATTTATCCCCCTCATCTCTCCCCCACCCCCATCCCCCCAACTTCGCCGTGGCAGCAAGAATGTCTCTCATTAATAATACAGTCAAGATGAAGTTTTAAAAAGATACATATAGTCAGCAGGACGGGGCGGGGACGGGGCGGGGACGGGGAGGGGACGGGGCAAGGCGGGGTCGGGTCAGGACTGGGTAGGACGGTGGACATATTTCAGAACGTTTGACCGTTTACCGACAGACTTATTAGGGGGTGTAAGATGTGAGTACCAAGACGGTGTGTGTGTGTGTGTGTGTGTGTGTGTGTGGTGTGTGAGTGTGTGGGTGTGTGTGTGGGTGTGTGAGTGTGTGTGTGTGTGTGTGGGTGTGTGTGTGGGTGTGTGAGTGTGTGGGTGTGTGTGTGTGTGTGTGGGTGTGTGTGTGTGTGTGGGTGTGTGAGTGTGTGGGTGTGTGTGTGGGTGTGTGAGTGTGTGTACTAGATTTTAATTTGTGTTCATATAACTTATATTGGTTTTACTGTATATATAATGTTGACTGTTTGCCTATTACAAATCTTTGTTTATGTACTATGAGGTGACGCAGGAGATGTGATGACTCGGCCACACAGTGTTATACTCGCGTTATAACTCGCTGGGTGACTGTGGGCGGTGGTTGTGTGTGTGTGTGTATATGTACGCAGCCCACCACACCCCGCTGGACACACACAACAAAACCAAACACCAAACTTTCTAGGCTGGAAACAAAAACACAGGCTTCCCTCCCCCCCCCCCCCCCCCCCCCCCCTCGTCCAACACCATAACACTCAATCAAACATGGAGTGGTGTAGCAGGCGGCCACTAGGGGCGCTGGCGGCCATCACGTAGAGGCGTGTGACGGTATAGAAATGTTTTCTTTCTCACTGTGAATCACCGAATATGATAATATCATCTGATCTGTCAAATAGGTAACGCGTGATAGCGGCAGCCAGCCACTAGGGGACGCTGGCGGACATCGTAAAAGACGTCTGAGGATGAGAAAACAAATGTTTTCTTTCTTACTACAAACAGCAACTACCACACCCTATGCTGCTTAATCAAACACGTAATGCGTAGTAATCGTACGGCGGCAGGGACAACAATACAAACATTTCCTTTCCTGTTATAAAAGACTCGCAAACAACCTCAGCTACTTAATCAAAACACGAAACACTCGGTAGTGCAGCAGCTGGCCGCTTGGGGGTGCTGTGTGACCATCACGGTGGGACGTGTGACGAGATACAAATGTTTCCTTTCTTACTATGATCGCCGCGCACCATAACCTCAGGTGCCGCTCATTGAATGTCAGGCCATGAATAATTCATCCATGGATTCCGTCCACCTTGACGTGATATCGAGAGGTTGAGGGGGCTCCTGTTTTTGTACCCAGCCTTTATTTGGGTGAGAGAAAGGGGAAAAAATGCATATGTTTTCTTCATTCTGGTGGTTGCTTAAGAGGGCTTTATCGCGTGTCATGGAGTCCGGGGTAGAATTCGTAATATAATTCTTGTCTTTTGTGATGGTGGTAGCTTGTGTGTGTGTGTGTGTGTGTGTTTATGTTATGTTCTCTTGTTTGTTTGGCTATATGCAAGTCCGTCTCTGTATTTTCATTTTCTGTCTATTTGTCTGTAACCCCATAAATTTTATTTCATAGCTAAATTTACTCAGGTACTTTGGCTGGTCTAATGGGCGACCACATTATGTAAGTCTTTTTACCCTGTCTGTCTGTCTGTCTGTCTTTTTCTCTCACTCATACTCTTTTTCTTTTCTTTATTTGACTTTCTCTCTCTCTCTTTCTCCCTGGAAAAAAGTGCATTAGAAAGGAACATTGACTTTCACCACTACATTTCCTCCGCACAAAACTTTCCCCTCAGCGAATTCCTACAATGGGTAGACCAACTCCGGGACCACAACCAGAGGTAAGAGTGAATTACTGCTACTCACCTAAAACGTAATAAAAACAAAAGTAAAATAGGTTTTCTATTTGTATACCGAGACTGTCATTCACCTAATAAGTAAATACAACAGGTTTTATCTATATACTGAGGCTGCCAGAGTTAATACTAGTGACTCTCTCCATCAGGATTTTGCACCATGATAATTGACTTTCATGAGTAGAGGTTTCAGCCTGGGTCCGTTTTCTTAATTATGTCAGCTTGTGAGACATTCCTAAAGTCTAAGTTTTATTTGTTTATTTGTTTATATCTTGTTTTATATAAAGAAACACAGATTTTTGTTTCTTTTTTTTAATATTTTTTGTATTAGTTTTAGAGAATAGAGACATTAAATTTTTTTCTAGTTATATTATATATTTTTAAGGAAAGTTCTCAATATAATTTGTCCAGGTCTATTATTTCCCAGTTATGACAAACGTTATTCTAACCCAACCCAACCTCAACCCAACCCAACCTCAACCCAACCCAACCTCAACCCAACCTAACCTAACCCCACGAGATAGCCGTTCGAGTTATAAAATTATCAGGAGAAATAAGCTCTGTAGAAGGGTGGTTAATCTTCAGGTTATCCAAATAAAGGAATATTTTTTATAACAGAGAGGTTGGCTCAACATGGATCATTGGTCTCTAAAACTAAGAGTGTGGAGCCCGAGGTCTGAGATAAGAAAATTGAATCTTGTTTGCCGAGGAAAGATGGGACGCCCGCTCAGGTGCTTCTGGAGGAGGAAGAGAAGGAACGGGGGGGGGGGGGGAGGTGGGGAGGAGGAGAAGGATGGGGTTAGGGAGGTGGGGGCGGTCGGGGAGGAGGAGGAGGAGGAGGAGGAGGAGGAGGAGGCGGAAGAGTTGTAAGTCCCAGTGGACATAATTATAGACACAGCCTCGTACCTGACCTCCTGTACCGAGAGAGAGAGGGGGAGAGAGAGAGAGAGAGAGAGAGAGAGAGAGAGAGAGAGAGAGAGAGAGAGAGAGAGAGAGAGAGAGAGAGAGAACAGAAGTAGGTATAGCTGATAACGTCAACGGAAGCATCAGGAACATCGAAGTGATTAACAGAAGCAGGAGATGAGAGATGCTGTAGGTAAAGAGACACCGGAGGGAGGGAGGAAAGAAGGGGAGAAGGAAAGGAGGGAAGAAGGGGGAAGGGGGGGGATGGAGGGAAGGTGGACGTAACACAGGTGAGTGGAGGACCAAGAACCAATCAATACCTGGCCATCGGTGACTCAGGTACACACACACACACACACACACACACACACACACACACACACACACTCACATATTGATTCAGAAACAAATAATGTAGGACACAGATACAGACAAGTACAGGTGAAGTACAGGTACAGACTAATTGCTAATTTCTACACAGCATGACACAAATATGGCTAATTGCTTCTCTTTCGCTCAATTAAATTTTTGTTCAGTATAAAGTATGAATGAAAGTCGTCTCTTTATACGAGGAAAATTTTATGACACAACTGAACATCCTAAGCTTATATATATAGATTAAAACTCCAGTCTCTCTTACAAATGGCTCATAAAATAACCACATAATTATTTTACAATATTTAATCATTTATATCTAAGTCCATCTTATATATAAAAAAAAACATCAATAAAAACTTGAAGCAAAAACAACGACTTTTATTTTACATTTCTCTTTAACTCTAGTCTACAGAATTTCACCTTTACCGACGACTACACAACTATCAGTCTCCAATTCGCATTTTGGAATTTCGTGAACTTGTTGAAAATAGCAATGGCGAGGTGAGATTTAAGCTGGTCCGGCTATTTTGTGCAGCTTGTAAAATCGTGTCGTATCAGGGAGCCGCTGTTGGCCTGTGGGGGTGATGAATGACCGCTGTGAGAGGAGCAGGGAGGGAGGAGAGAGAGAGAGAGAGAGAGAGAGAGAGAGAGAGAGAGAGAGAGAGAGAGAGAGAGAGAGAGAGGTCATAGTAATGGTGTTGCTTGTACGCTTTCATATCCCAGTTTCCCTTCCTCCCTCCCCCCCTCTTTCTTCCTTCACTTTATACCATTTCCTTCCCTTTAGATACACTTAGCTCTCCTCCTTTCCTTCTCTTCCCTCCAGTTATCCACATTCTTTCCTCCCCTCCTTCTCTCCCTTCAGGCTCACACTTCTCCGTCTCTCTTCTCTTCATCCCTCATCCACACCATCATTCCCTCCTCTTCCACCAACCCTCTTCTCTTCCACTAAAATACTGTATATAAACACATTCACTTTCGGGCTTATCAGGTTATCAGATATAGAACTCTATTATCAACACACACAGCCACGCTAATATAAACACACACAGCCACACTAATATAAACACACACAGCTATAAACACACACAGCCACACTAACACACACACACACACACACACACACTCGCACTACGCACACCTTGTCTGTTTACATTGATCAGCTGACGTGTTAGGGAGTGATACGGCAGCCCCATAGGAACACACAGGTGACACGCATACCTGTAATTAAAGTAGCACCGCTGAGCTACCTGGCGTGTACACCTGGAGGTGGTGGTCTGGAGCACTTCGGGTCAAGCTCTTATGCGGAGCACCTTAGATCATGCTATAATGTAGAGCACCTTAGGTTAAGCTATTAATTATATGGAGCACTTTAGGCCAAGCTATAATGTGGATCACCTTGAGTTAAGCTATTAATTATATGGAACACCTTAGGTCAAGCAATAATGTGGACCACCTTCGACCAGGCTATAATAATTGGTTTCTAAACAGTTCCCACGGCATTTCTTCCTCTACAAGTATATAATTGGTTCATTCCACTTGTGACCTGAAACGAAATCCACAAAGTGTTATATGCTGAAATATTTCTCTCTTAACTAATGACGTCAGAGCACATATAATTGGGTTACGTAAGCAATAACATGAAAGATGATAATATTCTCAAAAGATTAGCGAGTTTAAAATCCCCTTTCCCCCTTCCCCTTCTCTCTTCTCCCCTTCCCCTTCCCTCTTCTCCCCCTTCCCCCTTCTCCCCCTTCCCTCTTCTCCCCCTTCCCCCTTCTCCCCCTTCCCTCTTCTCCCCTCCACGTTCCCCTTTCCCCCCCTCCACCTGTATCTAGTGAGGTGGAAGAAATGGCCTTATTGCCTCACTTCAAATTACAACACATTAATAGATTTTCAAAGGTTATGTAATTTTTTTCTCTCTAGCTGAACTACTGAAGTAAAGACGACTTTAATTGCTTCATTTGACCGACGATTTAATAATGAATTCTCAAAGGTTCACTAGGACAAAATCTTCACGTAATTGGTGGCGTGAGAGAGAGTTTTATCTGAGTTTGTATTAATAGTACAAAAACAAGTGGACACGTAATGGCGACTATTTTGCACTGAGACTTTACCTGGAGGGAAAATATTATTATTTTTTTTATTCTAGATTAAAAGTCTTTCAATATCTGATTTCTGGTGACTCTCTCTCTCTCTCTCTCTCTCTCTCTCACAAACACTCCAACTACCTCTCGTCCATTTCAACATGAACTAATACTTCCTTAAAAATATCTCACCCCTCCTCCTCCTCCTCTCCCAAAAGAAAGATAAAGAAAGGAGAGAGACGGAAACTATTGTCTGGTATTTTTCTATCTTATATTTTGTGTCGTTTCAATCCTTTCTCCTCCTCGGTTTCTTATTCTTCCTCTCTCCCCTCTTATTCCTCTTTCTCCTCCTTCTTTTCTTCCCCCCTTTTTCTCCTCCTCATTTCTCTTCATCCCTCTTTTTGTTCCTCATCCTCCTCTTCCTTCTCCTTCTCCTCCTCCTCTTTCTCCTTCTTCTCCTCCTCTCCTCTTCTTTTAAGTTGCAGTTAAATTAAATTCATTTATTTACTTCCACTGACCGTAAATATATATACATATATTTTTAATTAAGAGTGATGAGTGTATTTCCTATCTTTCATTTAAGTTAATTATTTTTCTTAATAGCAATGATATTTTTAAGGCATTTTTGGCGGGGTTTATCAATGCTATTTGGCTAGTAGTGAAGGAAGGAAGGGAGAGAGAGAGAGCGAGAGAGAGAGAGAGAGAGAGAGACACACACACACACACACATCTGTCCATCCGTTATGCACACGAGTCACAAGTTTAACTCCCCGACACAGATTTCGCAGCGGTACAATTTTTTATACTCGCTGGAGCGTTTTAATTTCATTGCAATTCCGAAGGGTGTTGAAATGGGAAAAACTAGAAAATTTTGTTGGGGGGTGGAAAATGTCGCGGGTTTTCGGTGTTTAGGGAAAAAGGACAGGGGTACTTGGCGCAGTGTTGGTGTTTTATTTTGTTTGTTTTTCTTGTGGTTAATGTTATGTTTTTTTTTTATTCATCATTACGCGAGGATAAAAAGCTAAAACAAAAAGTGATGATATCTGATCAGGAAGGAAATATAACCCTATATTTTGTATTAGTTTTTGTTGACGTATTTTTTATTAGAATTAAGTCAAGGTGTAAAAGATTTAATTGAGTTGAACAGGTATGGCTGTGACCTCCATTTACAGTACTTAGGTTTAAATGACATGTTTTTATTTGCCCATAGAAATGAAAAAAATCACTGAATAGAAACAAAAATCATGGAGAAAAAAATTAAATTAAAAACAGTTCGGCAGGTAAATTAATGTACACCTTATTTTAGGATTAATTAACATAATAATTTTTTAAACCACAAGATTAAAAAAAAATCAAGGTTTTTCTGAGCCATTTGTTTAAGACGTAAGAATTGATTTAAATTATATATTAAAATATTGTTCCATGAATTATAACGAAGAAATTATTTACGCTAAAGACCTTCGATATATCCTAAAATATAAATCTGGTAACAGTTCCAACGTTCTTAGTAAAGAATAAATCAGTATTGCATAAGTCAGTTTTCAGAGATGGAACTTATCTAAAATTTGTGAGTCATTAATAAACTACGGCGAGGAATTGAAGAAAAGTTCGCGTCTTTCGTCACTACTAAGCAAGGACAGCTGATGAAGGGTAAACAAAGTTAGCTGATACATGTAAACAAAGTCAGCTGATACATGTAAACAAAGTCAGCTGATACATGTAAACAAAGTCAGCTGATACATGTAAACAAAATCAACTGGTACATGTAAGCAAAATCAACTGGTACATATCAACAAAGACCCACAAGTTCCAGGTATATAATATCAGGTGAGGCTCATGAGGTACTAAGGTGAGGGAGGGGGGGGGGGGGGCAGTCTTATACATCCCACAAATGGTCGCCGTTAAGCCTCCCTCCACCCCCTTAGTCCTGCGGGAGAGTGCCAAATTATATGATACTCTAGGCTACTTTTCCAGATCCTTGGCTCCTTTAACAGGTCCTTGGCTACTTCCCTAGGTCCCCTTGGCTTCTTTCCCAGGACCTTGGCTACTCTACCAAGTCTTTGACTACTTTCCCAGGTCCTTGGCTACTTTCACAAGTCCTTGGCTACTTTGCCAGGTCCTTGGCTACTCTACCAGATCCTTGGCTATTCTCCCAGGTCCTTGGCTACCATACCAAGTGCTTGGCTACTCTCCCAGGTACTTGGCTATTCTCCCAGGTTCTTGGCTATTCTCCCAGGTTCTTGGCTATTCGCCCAGGTTCTTGGCTACCATACCAAGTCCTTGGCTACTCTACCAGGTCCACGGCTATTCTCCCAGGTCCTTGGCTACACTTCTAGTTCCTTGGCTACCTTCCAGGTACTTACCTACTCTCCCACCTCCCTTATAAATCCTGGTAACTCTCACCCTCCCTGCCCTTCAACCTCTACCACCTTTCCACATCATCCATAACACTCCTTTATTCCCTCCTTCCTAGCCACTTCCTTCTCATCCTCCTATTTTACCCCCTCCATCCATACCCCCAAAAAACTTTATCCTGACCCCCCCACACCCCTCCTGATCACCCCCCTCCCCCCCACCAGCCGACAACTGTGTACCTGTCGCGTCAAGGCGGGCCAGAGTGTCACACAGGTCACAGGCTGAACAAAAAATTGTTTCAATATTTTTACTTTTTCTTATTTCCTTTCGTGAGTTCTCCTAAATTTTGTAGGAAAATTTGGTGAGAGAGAGAGAGAGAGAGAGAGAGAGAGAGAGAGAGATATCTTTATTATTCCATTAGTTACTGTGTTTGTTCGCCTTCACTGAAAGCCAAAATCTCACTAAAAAAAGCAATGGAGGTAACTTGTTAATTAGTTTTGTTGTTATTTATCCTTTTATCTAACTTATCACACAAGCAATAACCTTCCCTCTTAACGTCTCTAACACTAACTCAGGACTTGTATATTTGTAGATTCATGAATGTCAAAAATTTATACAGAAGTCTATTTTCATCTGTCAGTTCTGTGAGGTCAAGGTGTCTCGGAGGATGAAGTCAGGAATATGTGTTTAAAGACTCAAATTTAAATTCGTTCCCTGAATTAATTTTTTGTTAATTATAGTTGAAAAAAATAATTTCTCATGAATGCTAAACAAACTATTTAATTTTTCATGAATAATAATAAAAAAAAAAACGTTTTCTCATATACAAAATGTTATCTCGTTTACCAAAAAAAAAAAAAAATATCTTAACGTTAAATTAAAATCACGAATAAAACACGAATAAAACACGAATAAAACACACACACCCCCCCCCCAAAAAAAAAAAAAAATACACTTAAAAAACGAGACAGCATTTTAAAATACACTAACCTTTCACAACACGTCAGCCAGCACCTACAAACATGTCACTTTAGGAGTCAACATTTTCAGCAGGTGTTACGTCACATCACCTGTGTTTAATGCCATTTAAAGGTCATAACCAAGTAGTCAAAACTCTTGGTACAGGAAACAGGGAAAAGATGTCTAGTTACCTATCTTCTACCTGTTTGTGTCTCTGTCTACCTGTCTATCTGTCTATATATCTTTCTATCCATTTATCTGTCTGTCTGCCTTTCCGTTTACCTGTCTACCTATCTGTCTCTTTGTATGTATTAAATATTTGTACAGATAATTTGTGATTCGTTGATCAAGACAGGAAAAACGAAACAATCTTAATAATTTTTCACGTAGAAGAGATTTTTCGTATAAACCAGGTTAGGTTAGGTTAGGTTAACTTACTATAAGGCAGGTTAGGTTAGGTTAGGTTAGGCTAGGTTACTATTTACCAAGTGTACGGTAGAGTGACGCTCAATAAGTACCACCGAGGCTCACCTGTTCATCTATAACTTTAATATACGTTTCATTATCAGTAATCTGTAATAAATCACCTGGATCAAGTTACTAATTGGTTTGTAAAGAGTTGACTCACTTTACGAAACATAGAATCACTTCACAGTTTGCTTCATTACAGCACTTATTAAGATAGATAGATAGATAGATAGATGGATGGATGGATGAATAGTTGGGTGGATGGATGGACAAACATACAGATAGACAGACAGATAGTTAGATAGATAGATTGATAGAGAGTTTGAGCTTCTCCCCAAATATTTATTACACATCATAGTTGTATCCCTTATGTTACCTGTATGTTATTTGTCAATCAAGAAACCCATTCCCCAATTACGTAACTGTATATTTTCAGCCTTCCGGTTGCCATGCTATTTTAATAAGCCGATAATAATTATTATTATTATTACACACACACACACACACACACACACACATATATATATATATATATATATGTATGCTGATAACCACAAGGAAAGAAGAAAACACGAAGTTCCCAAGCGCTTTCGTGTAATTCACATCTTCAGGGGTGAGTACAGACTAAAGAGAAGTACAAACCAAGGTGTATATATACAGAGGAGGATGAGATCGGGTCCACAATGGTCAGGTATTAGGTAATGACCCTACTAATCTTTAAAAAGCACCGCAACGGTCGGTAGTCAGGTCAGAGGGTAAGGTGACCCAACCTTCTCACCTGGTTACAAATCTGTCCAGTTTGTACATGCCATTACTCAAATTCATGTATATATACACCTTGTTTTGTACTTCTCTTTAGTCTGTACTCACCCCTGAAGACGTGAATTACACGAAAGCGCTTGGGAACTTCGTGTTTTCTTCTTTCCTTGTGGTTATCAGCATACATATATATATATATATATATATATATATATATATATATATATATATATATATATATATATATATATATATATTATATATATATATATATATACTGTAATTACATTATATACAAATCCACTTTACCTTATCCAATCGCCTGAGATATCCACCAGCACACGCGAGAGTGGGAGACAGCGGTAACTATAACACACACACACACACACACACTCTCAGACCAACAACACTCAAGTGATGTGATCTGTGGTCTGCCAGTCCACCTTGGTTGTGTCTATGTGACTCCCGATGCTTCCCGCCATTCACTTGACCAATCAGAATACTAGAAAACCGCAAACTACCCTAACGAGCTTGTTAGCCTTGTTCAGACTCACAATGGGTTACGGAGGAGAGTCGCGTCATGTAATTCAGGTGTATGGATGTGTGTGTGTGTGTGCGTGTGTGTGGTGTATGTGTGTGTGTGTGTGGTGTATGTGTGTGTGTGTGTGTGTGTGTGTGTGTGTGTGTGTGTCTGAAGAAGGTTTTCATGTTTCATAAGCCATTATCAGCGACTAAATAATATATACAGTCTCGGTCCATCGTCGTCACAATCAATACCGAGTGAGTCACATTCTCCACCGAGGCTTCACACACACCTTTAGATATACTTTGATCAAGCACGTCGTCTATACACTTAACCCCCAGCAGGAGTAAACTGCAGTACGCTCCCCCAAAGGCACTCTCTCGCCTCCCCTCCCCCCTCTCTTTCTCTCTCTCTCTCTGTCTCTCTCTATCTCCCTCACACACACACTCTCTCTCTCTCTCTGTCAGGAGGCTAATTGGAAAGAAATTATGGGACGAATTCACAACACAACAACATTCTCATTTTTCAATTACAGTCGAGATAATAGGTTCATATTCTTGACTGGGTCTTCAGGGAGCACCCATATATGTCTGTCGTCGTATCATGGCAAAACACAGTCCCTCTGATCAACTTGCTGCGTCAACATGTCCGGACACACATCATGATCTATGATACTATGAGGGTGGGCAGTGTAACGCGGTGAATGGAGAGCGGTTGGTGTTATACCCGTGTCAGCAGCAGGTGATGAAGGAGCTGTGCCCGGCGTACTGGTCAGTGCTGTATCAAGTTGTTGCTGCTGTTGCTGTAACTCCCGATACATTCACCTCAGCAGACAATTTTATCCACGCCCTGAGTAGAAGTCCTCGTAGCCACTTACAACCACGTTACATAGCTTACTCCTGCTGGTGACGTTACACATTACCCCCTAAACAAACTTCCCCACAATTATTCCCCAGATCTGAGTAGGATGAAGCACCTTCACCCGTGGCTTCGTCAGTAGTCAGAACATAACTCCAGCAGTAGTTATGGTGGTAGTGGCTCATCTGAAACTGTAATTGCTTTGCTGGGAGTAACCTCAGGCCAGCCAGCAGTATTCTGGTGTATTAGGGCGAGGTGTACAGTACGTCAGGGTATACGAGGGCTGATCCACTCACCCTGGGCTGTAGACCTGAACCTGGAGTTGAGCCACTTAAGGGATCGATGAACTGAGTACGAGTGTCACTTTCAGCAGGGGGACAACTCTACCGCCTCCTCCTCCTCCAGGTATTCCCTCCTGTGTACCTGTTATATACTGTACACACACACACACACACACACACACACACACACACACGTTGACGATACATTACAAAAAATCCTCCAATGGGACATAAATCATGGTGATACATTGCACAGTGCCAAAGTAATAATAGTGTGGTTTGAGTGAATCTTTTTTTGCGACAAGTTGATGGTGAAGATTATAGTGACACAAAGCACACTGTTGACACTGTTGTTGGCAGTCTCGTGCAGGTGTGAAGAGTAATCGTTTAGTTTTTTATGTTATGTTTGTTTTTTGTTCCTGTTTTTTGTTATAGTTGCATGTTATCTGGAGGTGAATTGTTAACATTTGTATTACATTAAATTGATCTTCTTCTTCTTCTTCTTCTTCTTCTTCATTTTCTTCTTCTTCTTCTTCGTCTTCTTCTTCTTATTATTATTATTACTATTATTCACGGCTGAGGCATGCATGAAGTATTTAGTGAATATGTGAACGCAACGAGGAACACTCTTGTTGCTGTGATTATAAAGAAACCTCGGTAATCACATTAATGGAATAGACTTACTATTTTAATCATAAGAGCACAGTCAAAAGTATCGTGTGGGACTCTGAGGTATTTACTAACTAGCTCTGATAAAAGAAGTGAATATTTTAGCGCACATATATAGTAAGGCCGTAATGTAGAGCTGAAGGATTCTCATTAGCGTTCGTGAATATAGAATCCGCTTGTATACGGCGTTTTTTTTCTATATGAACACGATAATTGTAGTGTTATTAAGAGAGAGAAAGAGAGAGAGAGAGAGAGAGAGAGAGGTCAGGCAACTCTATGAGGCAGACGCGGACTCCCAATGTTGACAAAGTTGAGTTTTTTGCGACGTTTCCGACTATGTATCCGGATTCATCCTATTATTCTGGCCCGGAAAGTTGTAAACAGTTCTAACTTTTTATCCCAAATTCCTGATGATCAAACTCCAGCTTGAATAAAAAAAAAGAGATAATTATTGGACATTAAAATTCAGTGCTGACAACAGACGAGGGAATTTGTTTCGTAAAAAAAATATATATTAGGGATTTTTGTTTTTAATATAATCAATATGTTGTGAGACTTTACTACTACTACTACCATCATTCTTTACAATCAAGTATCAACTTTTATTAATGATCTTTAATGACTTTCACCATTTAATTGTTTTACAATTTAATTAACCAGAAATATATTACGAGGGGAAATATTACACCTCATATAAAAACATAACATAGACAGTACCGTAATTATTTTCTATTAATGGTTTGATATATAATAACAACGAGATTCAATTACCATTTTGTTACATAATTTGTTGTTACGATACTATACAAATTAATATTAACGGTACTGTGGTAATTTAGTATGTGATAATGTCTTTGAAAATAACTAAATAATAATACTCACTTATGTAATATTTATTCATATACATTTTGACGATAATTTATATAATTAATTCAGGGTTTACATAACTGTCTGAGGATTAAATGCAGATAGAAATTTCAGGGAATGGGAATCGGATTAAAGGATTATTTACAAATTAATTGAGAAATCAGTATAAAATGATGATACAGCTTTGAAGGTTGTCAGTATACTTGAGCCAACTACAACACTGATCCCCTTTGACCAGGTATACAAAATATGCATAAGTATGTGTATATATGACCTCGTATTACCTAATGCTTTCATGTTTACTCTTTGATTTTAATGGAATATATTATGGGGTAAATCTGTACAATGTTTGATTTATATCTTTATGTAATAGTTTAGTCATATAATTCATTAATACATAATATATATATAGTTGATTTCCGTACAGCTTGTTATAGGAAGTAACTCACAAAGCATGTATATATATATGTCAGTAGATATTAAAACATAGTAAATGTGTACGCAGTTGGTATAAACCAGGTGTGTGTGTGTGTGTGTGTGTGTGTGTGTGTGTGTGTGTGTGTGTGTGTGTGTGTGTGTGTGTGTGTGTGTACAGTTACGTCATGAGAATCTAT
>CAUDMG010001133.1:242500-247500 GCA_958450375.1 Homarus gammarus | reverse complement strand
GGGAGGAAGGGATAAGATAGATGTAGTGTAAAGCGATTTCGGGGAGAGAGGAAAGGTGAAGAAAGTGTGTGTGGGTGGAGAAAAGGAGAGAGAGAGAGAGAGAGAGAGAGAGAGAGAGAGAGAGAGAGAGAGAGAGAGAGAGAGAGAGAGAGAGAGAGAGAGAGAGGCTGTCTACATTTCTGGTCCTCTGGTAATGGACAATGAATCTAGCTACCCGTGAAGACCTACCCACACACCGGTGAGAGTCCTGCCCCTCTCACTAGCCCTCTCTCACATACAGGAGAGAGAGAGAGGAGGGGGGCGGCAGTGGGAGGGAAAGAGGGAGGGAGGAAAGAAGAGGCACTTGGGAGGAGTTGGTTGGTGGGGGAGTGGGGAGAGGGAGGGAGAGAGGAAAATAAAGTAGGAGGGAGGGAGAGAAGAAGGAATCAAGAGGCAATTGGGATTAGGTTGGAAGAGGGAGACAGACTCAGAATTATAAAGGCTTTGACCGTACCTATTAGGACTGGAATCCATTAGAATTACATAAGACATAGCGTATTAGGACTGGAACCCATTAGAATTACATAACACATAACGCATTAGGACTGGAACCCATAAGAGCTTTATACCTCAAAACTGTACCTGTTAAAACTGGAACCTATTCGTCTGGGTGTGGAGCCTATTTCCTTCTGAGGCTCCTTCTACTACTCAATTATCTTCAAAAGCCTTCCTCCATTTTCTCCTGCCACCCATTTAAGGCATCAAAGACTCTTTTCCGGTGTGTTTAGACTTTTACGTCTCCCCAGGAAGCGACGATATTACTGGAGAAGTAATATTTCGTTTCCCGGAATCCTCTGTCGGCCGCCATCTTGAATCACCTGTTGTTTTGAAGGCGCTTGAATAGTTTTTGTTTTTGTTTTTTAAAGGGATTGATGGAGGTTCCTGATGGCATTGGCGGATCTAAACCCATTGGTAGATTGTGTTCTTTTATACCTAGTTTCCGTTGCAGTTGTTTCCCTTATAACGCGTTTCATATATACAATGTTTCTTTGAAGTATTTTATATACATTGACTTTCATTTATATATTATATCGATATCTTGAGCTAATGCGATATATATATAACATAATAACAAGGTGAAGGGTATTTAAGATTGGCTCCCAGTCCTAATAGGAAGTAGGATTGAGATGAGCTTCAATTTTAATAGATCCTATTCCTAAGGGACAACCAATTCTAATGATAGGATTACCCCACTAAGACTTGGATTTTATTTGTATTGTGGACATCGACGTCACCACAACTTAAATACTACTTCACTATCACCTATCACTCACAAAGTTATAATTTATTAAGCATACAATTCCTTTTCATCCCTCCCTCCCTCCATCCATCCATCCCTCCCTCTCTCCCTTCATCCATCCATCCATCCACCCATCCCTCCCTCCCTCCCTCCATCCCTCCATCCCTCCCTCCCTCCCTCCATCCATCCCTCCCTCCCTCCCTCCCTCCATCCATCCCTCCCTCCCTCCCTCCATCCATCTCCACCATTCACTAGAGTCTCTCGTCATTTCACCTGCCATGTTCTTAAGTGACGGTATTTCCTCCGCCTCAACCACTGACAAGTTTACCTCGACTCAATCCATCTCTCACACCGGTATGTCTCGCCTCTTCACGCCTTCATCTGTTCCATCGTAAATCTTGGCAAGCATCTCATCCATCACGTATATGTTTACCTACTGCCTGAGGAGGAGCTACTGGGCGGCTTGTAGGAGCAGTATCGGTCACTACTGTTACATTCAAGCTTGTAGGAAGGTGAGGAGGGAGAGATGCGGTTATCATGCTTCAAGCTTAGAGGAAGAGGAGGAGAGGGAGGAGGAGGAGAAGGAGAAGGAAGAGGAGGAGGAGGAGGATAGGGCGTCATTAAAGTTTCAAGCTTACAGAAGGAGCGAGGCGGCTCATTACAGTTTCAAGCTGGCCAAGTTACATCAAGCAGAATGGGTGATAGGGAGTGTCACCTCTCCATCTCTCCCCGGAATGTCTGATGCCCTCGTGACACTGTTTGTTTACCTGCTGGAGACGTGGCCTCAAGCGAGAACATCTGTTGACCCATTTAAAAGTCTTCCCTGAAACAAAGTCACCAAGGAGGGGGGAGGGGGGAGGATGGGAGGGGGAAAGGTGGAGGATGGGAGGGGGGGAAGGTGGAGGATGGAAGGGTGGGGTGATTTGTGTAGTCCAATCATGGAGTCTACACGATCTTGGAATCCTTGGGAGGGGAGGGGAGGGGAGGGGAGGGGAGGGGAGGGGAGGGGAAAAGGAAGTGGAAGGGAAAACGAAGAGGGAGGGGGAGGGGAGGGAAGGACAAAGGGGAGAGGAAGGGTAGGGTGGAAGGGATTAACGTAAACAATCTAATGACAAGATGCGACACGAACCAACTAAGGTAAGAGGTGAGGTTTGAGTACGTTATCAGGATGACTCAAGACTATTTAGACTTGAGCTAACTAAAACTGGGACCCACTCGCAATAGAACCCATTAAAACTAAGACCCATCCAAACTTATGACCCCCCAGAAAAACTAAGTCCCTCAGAAAAACTAAGACCCCACAAAAACTAAGACCCCCACTAAAACAAAGACCCCACAAAACTAAGACCCTACAAAAAATAAAACCCCACAAAAACCAAGACCCCACAAAAGTAAGACCCCACAAAAAATAAAACCCCACAAAAACTAAAACCCCACAAAAAGTAAGACACCCCACAAAAACTAAGACCCCCCACAAAAACTAAGACCCCCCCCACAAACACTAAGACCCCCATAAAAACTAGGACCCCACAAAACTAAGACCCCTCACTAAAACTAAGACCCCCCCCCCCACAAAAATTAACGTCTTCACCCCCAACATCTGTCTCTCTCTCTCTCAAAACTTTACTTTCCTTAACCCATCATCATCACTAACTCCAAAATGGCTGTCATGAGGTACAAGTCATTCATTTTGGCTTCTCGTCATTTTTCACTTGTCTGTTGCTTACGAATGTCCCGGTGTTCCTGTCGTGCGTGACGGAAGGGGGGGGGGGTTGAGTAGTGCTGGGATTCTTGGAAGAGACGAAGAAGGAAGAGGAGGAGGGAAGAAGAATAAGAAGAAGAAGAAGAATAAGAATAAGAAGAATAAGAATAAGAATAAGAAGAATAAGAATAAGAATAAGAAGAAGAAGAAGAAGAAGAAGAAGAAGAAGAAGAAGAAGAAGAAGAAGAAGAAGAAGAAGAAGATAAATCCCAAGGAAACAAGAAGCAGGAGAGAAGACACATTTAGGCCAGACTTGATGTGACACATAAAGAAATACCTGCCTTGTCTTGTGCCTCTCCCTTTTCCTTCCTCTTCCACCTCTTCCTCCTCCACAGTCTTCCAGTATCCACACAGATCCTCCCTTCTTCCTCTTCCTTCCCTTACCGCCCCTTCATTTCCCTCTTATACTTCTCTTCTCCTCTATCTTATCCTCCTTCTCCTATACACTCCCAACATTCTTCCTCATCAACCCTCCATCACAGTTTCTCTCCCTCTTACCCCATCCACCACCATCAAACCATCCCCTTTTCTCCCTCCAACACCACCACTATCACCGCCACCCACACCACAACTCTACCTACACCACGACACTACCTCCACCCTACCACCTCCACCATAACACCTACCACCACCACCACCACCACCACCCTACCACCTCCACCATAATACCTACCACCACCACCACCACCACCACCCTACCACCTCCACCATAACACCTACCACCACCACCACCACCACCACGCTACCACCTCCTCCACCCTGCCAGCACTCACACACACGGTTTTCTTGTTGGTTCATTATTCACAGTCCCTGAAGAAGAGTATGTGGGCGGCTGCATTACAGGTATTGCTACTACAGTCTGGCCACCTTGATCCACACAAAACTATCCTGGTGATTTATGGCCACTGTCCTCACTTGTTACGACCAAGCCTTGTATGTGTGTGTGTGTGTGTGTGTGTGTGTGTGTGTGTGTGTGTGTGTGTGTGTGTGTGTGTGTTTGTTTTTCTCAACCTGTCTCGGGTCGTGGTGTGTTTTAATGTTTAATAATGTGGTGTGGTGCCTTTTAGTGCCTGTTTATGTGTGTTTGTGTTGGGGGAAAGGGTTGTGTGTGTGTGTGTGTGTGTGTGTGTGTGTGTGTGTGTGTGTGTGTGTGTGTGTGTGCGTGTGTGTATTATATTTTCGCTCACACACACACACACACACACAAACACACACATATATGTCTATATATATATATATATTTAAAACTCGTGGATTAAGAATCTCAAGTCATTAGAAATTCCTCCATCGTCAAAGTCACACACGGGATAAGTTCGCTACACTGGCCTAATTCCTGGCCGGGATAACTCACACAAGGACGGCCAGTGTTGAGGCAAACTTTGGCTACCGTCTCCAACTTTAGCAAGGCGTCACACAAAACACTCTGAATAAAATTAAACACACCTCGCCTTCCTCGCCAGCTGGGATTTTTACTTTAAGTCCCGAGGGAATTTTCTTAACTTATCTCTATAAATTAATGTTTGTTTAAGGTTGTTTATTGTTTACCTGGAGAATATACTACAGGTGAATTAATTTACACGTAGGTAAACAATAACAGTGATAGTTCATCCCGTTGAAATAATGTTTATATTCTGATGTAATGGTTATTTCGTCTTGAAGAATAATGTATATGAATACATGTAAATATACAGATATACGTATATGTATATTGTAAGGTATGCACAAGGTAACAGTGTACAAGTGCTTCAACAACAACGCATTTATCACACACACACACTGGCAGTAATCTTCTTAACAGTTCTCTTTTATAAGCTAACCGAGCTTCGGTTTAATTGCTTTTGTTACAACAGACTACAAAGGTTTCATCTCTTTATCAAAATAAATGTGTAAACAATAATCTACTTTGAATATACACCAGAGTCTCTGTAAAAATGTTTCATTATTACGTTAACTTGTGAA
>CAUDMG010001133.1:207500-230000 GCA_958450375.1 Homarus gammarus | reverse complement strand
ATAAACACAGTCTCGAAAATACTGTTTTTACGAAAAATTTCCAGCATGTCTGAACTGAAGAGACAGGGGGGGGGGGGGGGGCAGTACTGTTCCCAGCACCCTCTCCCACTCTACAGGAGGTAATAAAATAACCTTCCTAAACAAAATAAAACTAAACCTATATAAAACAGCCCTCGTAAAAAATATAAAACAAAACAATATTTCCAATGACCTTAGGTAACATCAGAGGGAAAATAAAATAATATCAGTAAAAAAGAATAAGATCCAAAATGGCCTTTGAAGAAGACATGAGGTTAGGAGCGGGATCCAATTTTCACAAGAAAGGTCGTAATTAAATTCAACTTTCTGCACACAAACGTAAGAGTATGACGGGGAGTTGGGCGCCTACCAGGAACTTGTGCTGGGGATTCCTCTTCAATTTCTATATTACTGGACTTGTATGAGGGCGGCAGGGAGGGGGGGGGGGGACAGGAGCTGGAGGTGTGAAGAGAAGGACGAGGCGGAAGAGGGTTTGGAAGAGAAGGGGGGACGGAGAGAGTGATAGGAGGTGTGAGGAGAAGGAGAAGGATGCGAGTGAATGAGAAGGAGAATGAGGAGACGTAAGAAAAGGAAGGTGATAAGGAGGAAGAGTGAGAGAGGAGGAGAAGAAAGGTGATGGGGAGAAAGAGGAGTTATGGGTGCTTGGGAGTAAGAGGAGAAGGTAAGGAAGGAGGGAAGGAGGGAAGGAGAGGAGTTAGTGAAGATGATGGGCGTGAGAGGCGGCTGGCAGGAGAAGACGAAGAGTGACGATGATGGACGATGATAACATGTGAAAGGGAGGGACGTAGGGAGGAAGGAAGGGGGGGAAAAGGGGAAGAAGAAAGTGAGGAAGGAAGAAAAGGAAGGAGGGAGAGAAGAGGGTGAGTGAAAATAAGGGAAGAGTGGCTTACTATGACTAATATTGTTTCCTATAATAATAATAAAAAAAAATACTACTACTACTACTACTAATAATAATAGTAATAATAATAATAAAAAAATAAGAAAAACGTGAAAAAAATAAAAGAACATATTTCAAATAAAAGGAAATTGATAAGAAAAAACCCCCTAAAAAGTCCAGGAAAAAAACTGAGGGAAGTGGAACATAAAGATAAGAGAGGATAAAAGAGAACAAATATAATATAACCGAGAAATAAGGGAAGAAACTCGGGTATACAAAAGAGTCTCCATGTTATCACGCGTAATGTTAAAGGGAGTGACGCATGTGTGTTTATAGTGAAGGATGAAGTGTGTATAAGGGAGGAGAATGAGGAAGACGAGGAGGAGAGGAAGGAGGAGGAGGAGGAGAGCAGGAGGAAGAAATAGGAGGTAGGAGGAAGGTAGGTAGGTAGGTAGGAAAGGGGGCGGGGAGCAACATATAAAGTCGAGGCTCCACACATAAACATAAACATACCTTACAACAAAGTCGAGGCTTCACACGTAGACATAAACAAACCCGAGTACAATGGTGGGAGGCGCGGGCCGGACAATGCACGGGTCTCCGCCCTGCTGCAGCGCTGATGCATTGTAATGCTTCCTAGCCGCGCCCCTGACTTTTAATACTCCTCCGGCGAGCAATTTAGCGCCCTGACACGGGGAGAGAATGCAATATGTGCACCAGTATTCTCCGAAGATATGCGCCGCCCCAAGACCAAGAAGGATATATATACTCAGGGAAGATTTTGTTTTGCAAGGGCACCGATTCTCCGTTGTGTACAGTAGTGTATATTTTTACCCCCTCTCTTTCGCTCTCTCTCTCTCTCTCTTTCATATTTTTCTTCTAGTTCCAAATGGTGTTGGAACTGCTTTGGGAAATCTTATTCTTGAGTTTATTTTAAGTATGGTGGAGTATTTTGTGATTGGTGAAAATTGTGTGATATTGTTTTTGGGGTCATTTATAAAACCCATTATTTTTCTATTTTGCTAATAATTAATTACGTTTTGCTGGAAAACCATTTCACTTGTTTTCATATACGAATAAAACCTTTCAGAATTATATGATGCGTACAACAATCAAGACAGAATACATCTATAATGATAATATTTACGTATCATTACACCAATATTAATAACAAGAACCTTATTTTCTTTATCAATTTCAGCTAAACATTACGGTACTCCTGACACAACATTTCACTAATACTAACTCAATATACACTTAAAATACACCGTAACATCATAAACAAAATCCACTAACACAAATACAACATTAATTACTGAATCATTAAACATAAAGAGTAACATTTAAACATCATTATCAACCTTACTACAATCTAACAGCATACACAAGCTTATTTCCATCCGTCCCCTTCAACCACAATCTTTTCGCTGTGTTGTGTTCTTTTCGTAACGTGAGTCGTGTGTGTGTGTGTGTGTGGACCCCCTCCTTTCTTTTAACCATCTCTTCCCAGCTAATGAGGCACTGTACAAAGGCAAATAAAACAATAAAACACAATTATATAAAACAATAAACACGGTGGTACGCTTAGGAAGTGTGTGTGTGTGTGTGTGTGTGTGTGTGTGTGTGTGTGTGTGTGTGTGTGTGTGTGTGTGTGTGTGTGGCAGAGAGTAAACATGCCTGCTTTGTTTGATATAAACTTTCAGGTAGGATTCTCAAAGGATCTTAAGCAGTAATTTTCTTTCTCCGTTACTGTGTCGAGGGAAAGGCTTCTGTTTACGCTCGAGTCTCAGTCTTATTTGGGCGTCATTTGAGCTGTATTTTTCGTATTGCTGCGTAATGTTTCGTTGCCTTCCTTAAATCGTTGCGTAAATCTGAAGTCATTTAGTTTCCTCCCTTAAATCGTTGCGTAAATCTGAAGTCATTTAGTTTCCTCCCTTAAATCGTTGCGTAAATCTGAAGTCATTTCGTTTTCTCCTTTGAATCGTTGCGTAATGTTGATGTCAATTTGAATGTCTCACTGTTATCGATGCGAAAGATTGATGTCATAATTTTGACATTATCTCTGACATCATTTTAAGTGAGCCAAAAGAAATATCACCCAATAC
Source organism: Homarus gammarus (assembly GCA_958450375.1). NCBI lineage: Eukaryota > Metazoa > Arthropoda > Malacostraca > Decapoda > Nephropidae > Homarus > Homarus gammarus. The sequence continues at coordinate 226,976 of CAUDMG010001133.1, read as the reverse complement.
CACTTTGGGTAGAAAACTTAATTTACAAATCTTTAAGAATATGTGGCAGTGAGTTTGAGTTCACAAAGACTTAGTGTATTCATACTATCCTCTAAGTGGTAATAAGTGAACATACAGAAGGTAGAGTCTTTGTGCAGTTTGTTCTGTCATTTTTACCATTTGTCAAGTCATCCATGTAAGTGAGTCTTTGCATAGTCATTTACGAGGAAAATACGACTTACGAACTTCCCAGAACCCGGTGTGGGATGATCTAGGTCATTATTACTCGCGTGTATGTCTGGGGTAAGGGGGGGGGGAGGGGGGTAAGGACCTGTGTGTATGTGTGCGGAGAGAGAGAGAGAGAGAGAGAGCGGATGCATGTGTAAACAGAGGTAGTGTGGGGGAACGTGTGTGTAGGAGAGTTGAATGTGTGGCTGTGGTGAAGTACATAAAGGGTTAATTACGTGCACTTGTAAGGATGTACGTAACTGTATGGTCGATTTTATGTAAGGTTGAAGGGAAGGATATATACCTGTATATTAATCACGTACACGTATAAGGAAGTTCAAATCTAATTGTTTGATCACGGACGACTGTTAAGGAAATACAACACCTGACTGTTTGGTCTCGATGAACTGTAAAAAAAAAAAAAAAAAAAAAAAAGACGCAATAGGTACGACTGTAGAAAAGTACACAGGCAACTGATTATATATGACCATAGGACCGTACATAAGCATCAAATTATTGACTACGGACGGCAGAAATACAGATTACACCTGAATGTTTTACACCTCACGAAGCTTACAGGTACACCTTACCTCACCAAACATACACACAACACCTCATTACACACTGAGGGTAGGTCAAACAGAGCCGAGGGGAAGAGGAGGAGAGGGAGGGAGGGACGGGATTGAAGGGAGAGAGGGACGGGATGGAAGGAGGGAGGGATGGGGAGTGTAGGAAGGGACGGGGTGGGATGGATAGAGGGATGGGAGACAGGGGGATGGGTGGAGGGAGAGAGAGAGGAGGGGGGATGGGGAATGGTACTGAGTGAGAGGGAAAATGAAAGAGATGGTATTTGCATTTCTAACTATTCTTTGACGAGGGTAGGGTGTGTGTTGAAGGAGGAGGAGGGGGACGAGGAGGGTAGGAAGAGGAGAAGCTAGAAGTAGAAGGATGAGGAGGAGGAGGAGGAAAAGAAGGAACAATTGGAGAAGACGAAAGAATAACAAAAGAAAAAGGAGATGCAGGAGCAGGAGGAGGAGGAGGAGCAGGAGGAGGAGGAGGAGGAGGAGGAGGAGGGATAGGAAGATGAGGAGGAGGAGGAGGAAAAGAAGAAGAAAAAAAATGGAAGAATTAGAAGACAAAGAGTAAAAGGTTAAAAAGAAAATGAAGAAGAAAACCAAAGAGGAAAGTAAGAAGAAGAAGAAAGGAAGAAAATGAGACTAAAAATGTATATAAAACAAACATATAAAACAAACATATAAACAGATATATAAACACCCACGTAGCGACAGCGAAAGTTAAACCAGGTAAGTAAGTAACTGGGAATTTAATCATTTAAACTAAAACAATTTATTTCAAGGTGATTACGTCATCATAGTTTCCATTAGTGCATTAACTCTGATCTAATGGTCGTCTCTTCTTATTATTAGTGGAAGTTCTCAACATTTATTAAAATTACTCATGAAAAATACTCGTGTGTGTGTGTGTGTGTGTGTGTGTGTGTGTGTGTGTGTGTGTGTGTGTGTGTGTTCGCCTGTGTCTCCCCTTCTCTATCTATCTCTCTTTATCTATCTTTCTCTATCTCTCTCTCTCTCTCTACCTATCTCTCCTCCCCTTCAATGCACCTCCCGCCTCGTCAATCTCAGGGCCTTGGCTTCCTCCCGGGGTCGTGAATGCAGGGAAGTCTTACAATGAGTGGCAGGACGTAATCCTCGTCTGCCTGGGTGTTCTTCCTCGCTCACACAACCCCCCCTGATAGGACGCTGGAGGGCGCTGGAGGGTAGTGGAGGGACGTGGAGGGTGCTGCAAGGACGTGGCAGGTGCTGGAGGTTGCTGGAAGGATGTGGAGGGTGCTGGAGGGTAGTGGAGGGACGTGGAGGGTGCTGTAAGGACGTGGCAGGTGTTGGAGGTTGCTGGATGGAGGTGGAGGGTGCTGGAGGGTGCTGAAGGTTGCTGGAGGGACGTGGAGAGTGCAGGAGGGACTTTGAAGGTAATGGAGGGTGCTGGAGGGTGCTGGAGGTTGCTGGAGGGACATGTACAGTTTGCATTTCCTTTCCATTCCTCTCTCGTTTCTTTTACCTATTTTTCCTTCTCTCTTCCTTCCTCTTCTTTTCCTTTCCTTACCTGCTCCTCCTCTTTCCTCTCCCCTTTCATCTCCGCCAACACAAGGTGACCCCTAATGTCTTCACCACCACAGCCACAGCCACCACAGCCGCCACCGCCACCACCACCACCACCTATTGTTGCCTCCTCCACTCCACGATCAGGTGTGGAGGGGAGGAGTCTGTCAAGGAGGATGAGGAAGAGGAGAGAAGGGAGGGAAAGGAAAGAGGGAGAGGAAGAGGAGGAGGGAGGGAGAGTAAGAAAAGAATGAGGAGGAGGAGCAGTAAGATTGGAGAGAAAATAATTGGACTAAGAGAACCGCCCTCACAGAACCCCCTCCCCCCATCCACACACACACACCTACCCCCCCTACAGACACCTACACCCCTCACACACACACCTACACCCCTCACACACACACCTACACCCCTCACACACACACCTACACCCCCTACACACACACCTACACCCCTCACACACACACCTACACCCCTCACACACACACTTACACCCCTCACACACACACCTACACCCCCTACACACACCTACACACCTCACACACACACACCTACACCCCTCACACACACACCTACACCCCTCACACACACACTTACACCCCTCACACACACACCTACACCCCCCTACACACACCTACACCCCTCACACACACCTACACCCCTCACACACACACACCTACACCTCTCACACACACACCTACACCCCTCACACACACACCTACACCCCCTACACACACCTACGCCCCCCACACACCTGTACCCCAACACACACACACACACACACACACACACACACACACACACCTACACCCCAACACACACACACACACACACCTACAACCCTCACACACACACACCTACACCCCTCACACACACACCTACACTCCTCACACACACACCTACACCCCCTACACACACCTACACCCCCCACACACCTACACCCCAACACACACACACACACACACACACAGTTATACTTATTGATCAATGAGGTGTCTACAGAGCCCCTTCATTCACAGTTTGGTGTTGTGGGCTGACAGGTGCAGTGCCGAACACCTAAATCAATACGTTGGTAATATTGAGTCTCTGATTTTTTGTTCATGTCCGATAATTTTTTAGTGGTGGGGTCAGTGTTGGGATGAGAGAAGGTTATATAAAATGAAAAATTGTTGTTGAATAAATAAATAGATACCTAGCATGTATATGAATAAATTGCATGGGGAATGATATGGCGAAAACGTGGATAGTTTAATGTATAAATATATGTATATAGGTATCGATATACTGCATATTTTTTATTTTTTTATTTTTATTTTTTTACGGGGATTAGCCCACCCGGGCACAGGTCACTGACCAACATCTGGGGCTGGGGGGCGAAAATGTAATGATAATAATAATAATAATAATAATAATAATAATAATAATAATAATAATAATAATAATAATAATTTATAGTAAATAAAATTTATAATAGAAAATTTTAAATAAAATATTAAAATAATAATAATAATAATAATAATAATAATAATACAAGAACCATTAAGAAATACAAAAATGAAAAAAAAAAGATAAAATATGAGAAACAATATATGTATGTTGTGTTGTCAATGGTAAGAGAAACAACTGAGACCCTACAATTGTGTGTAAATGAGGCAGAAAGACAGATCATCAACCTGGGACTTGGTCACATATGGCAGCAGGGTCTACCATTAGACATTATGCTTCCAATATCTTCACAGGCGGCAGTACCTCCCTGTTTGGTAGCTGTTTACTACCTACTATATAGGTACACTAATAGATATACAAGTACAGTTATTTGTACACTGATATGAGCAAATATGATTCAAAGTGAAGATAAAAGAGAGAGAGAAAGAGAGAAAGAAAGAGAGAGAGAAAAAGATACACACACACACATACACAAACACAAACACACACACGCTTCTAGGTACACTCATCCACAACGGCACACCTTCATCCCCCACACACCAAACAACAGACAGCATCTCCCAGACAATGAACTCTACGTCACACACGATAAAAAAAAAAAAAAAAAAAAAAAAATCCAACTCCCAATATAAACCTGTAATGAATTTTGGAATCTGAGAGAGAGAAGTGATGCGATTTGAGACCAGCCCGGATCATCGCCAGCACCGGGAGACGAGGATTAGATTAGACCAACTGTGGGATCCAACTAAGGGAGAAGTGATACCGACTGAGTTCCAACATCGTATCAACAAGTTAGTTTGACGAATACAACAAATAATATTATTGTATTAAAATTCGTGTCCTTGTTAAGTTGTTGATCTAGTTATTACTCATATAGTGTATATATGTATGTATGTATGTATGTATGTAGCATTCTATATATCTACATACTTACATACATACACCATATTTGTGTAGTTATATGTAGTAAGGTGTGTGGAGAGGGTGGTGGTGTGTGTGTGAAGGAGGAGGTGGGTGTGAAGGAGGAGGTGGGTGAAGGAGGTGTATCATACATAAGGTAACATTCATAACATACATGAAGAAATGGCTGTATACATACTCTCATACATGTATTGATTAATATACACACACATTTACACACACACACATATATCTATACACAGGTCTCATACACATACATACACAACCACATCCTCTCACACCCCCCCCCCCCCTCTCCACACACATTTCAGCTCAGAGAATGACTCATACCCGGGAACGCGTGGAACATAAAGCATACTATGAGAGGAGAATGTGCTGCGTTAGTGCGGTCATATGGGATTGGTGACGGTGACTGGCGAGATGGGACTGGTGAAGGTAACGAGTAAATTGGAATTGGTGATGGTAACGAGTGAATTGGGATTGGTGATGGTAACGAGTGAATTGGAATTGGTGATGGTAACGAGTGAATTGGGATTGGTGATGGTAACGAGTGAATTGGAATTGGTGAAGGTAACGAGTAAATTGGAATTGGTGGTGGTAACGAGTGAATTGGAATTGGTGATGGTAACGAGTGAATTGGAATTGAGGATAGACTAAGGATTTGAGAACTTGATAACATGTGATTAGTAATATTTACGATGGGATTTTGGGAAAGGATTTTTTTTTTTTTTTTTTGTTATTCTTACATATATATTTTTTTTTGGGTACAATATTTTTTTTTACGACGTGTAGCACAGGCTCGGGTTACGACACGGGGTGGGCCAATACACAAAATTTTATATGGTACTTAAAGATGGTCTTGTTTTATGAGTCTTTGTTAGTCTTTCTGTGTCTTGGTATATTTGAGTGCGCGCGTGTGTGTGTGTGTGATTGTGTGTGTGTGTGTGTGTGTGTGTGTGTGTGTGTGTGTGTTTATCTCTCAATATATCTGGATGTCTTTCTCTCTCTTTGTCTGTCTGTCTGTCTGTCTGTTCATCTTCCTTTATCGATTTGCTCCCATGTTTTTCTCTGTATGTCTCTCAGGTAACCTTTTAGATTTACCAAATATTTAATGACGTTCCTCCCTCCCTCCCTCCATTCGTCCATACATCCCTCCCTCCCTCAGTTCGTCCTTACCTTCCTGCCTCCCTCCATTCATCCTTCCCTCCTCCTCTCCCTCCATTCATCCTTACCTCCTCCTCTCCCTCCATTCATCCTTACCTCCTCCTCTCCCTCCATTCATCCTTACCTTCCTACATCCCTCCTTCCCTCCCTCACATTGAAAAAGTTCCTTGACGTAAATTTTATTCCCTCACAAAACAATACAATTTAGAAGAAAAACTTTTATGCCCCTAGAAGGCGATACTGTATTAGAGGTAGAGGGAGGGTTTAGTGCAAGTCCTCCTCTCACAAGAACATCTTTTATAACAACCTAACCTAACCTAACCACACCAAACCAAACCTAACTACACCTAACCAAACCTAACCAAACCAAACCTAACCTAACCAAACCAAACCAAACATAACCAAATCTCAACCACAACACTAAGACGAGGGTTTATGGCTCAATAAAGGTAGTAAAGTAGTGCGAATAACATCCGTATCTCTGGATTGTGTTGCCATCTAAGAGAACACAATCCCTTAAGTAATAAAGTAGAGTCCTGTACAGCGGTATTGTGTGGGCTTGATGGTATACAGTGATTGTATTTCGCTGCGTCTGGCTTTTCCGCTGTCTCAACCTCTCTGGTATATTAAACAGTCTACCTAATTGGATTGAATGGTTGAGTTATTTTTTTTTTTTTTGGTGTGGGTTCTTTTTCTTGTCCGTTTCGTGTTTAAGATATAAGACTGAGAGGATAAGGGGGGGGGGGGGGGTAGAGGGAGAGGGAGAGGGAGAGGTGGGAGACACACACACACACACACACACACACACACACACACACACACATACACACACGTATAAAATAATTTCTTCCACTTCCTCTGTTATCATCGTCTCTCTCTTATGTACGTCGTCTTTTATTAAATTATTCTACTTGTTTCAATATCTTTTTGTTTCTGTGCATGTCTGTCTGTCTGTCTGTCTGTCTACGTGTCTTTTGATGGCCCAATAACGTGATAGTTCTCGCTGTTGTGTGTAAAAACTCTCACTTTTATGTCTTCTTGCTCTGTTATCATCGTCATTGTTATGCATTTCATATTTATTTTCTGTGTGTGTCTTTCACTTTGTCGTTTTTTTCTCTATCTCGCTTTCCTTCTTTCTCGTTCATTCGTTCTTTCTTCCTTGGTTTATCTCTTTCTTTCTCTCTCTCCATCGTTATATAGTTCTCTCCTACCTTCCTCCCCTCCGCCCTTCCTCCTTCCTCCCTTCACCCTTATTCTTCTTCTTCTTTCCTCTTCTTCTTCCTTCCACCCCTTCTTCCTTCCTCCTAGCCTCCCCCTTCTATTTACCCCCTTCCCCCTCCCCCCTTCCCCCTTCTTCCTTCCTCTCGACGTTTCTCTCACATTTACTCCTTCACTTTCAAAATGCTCTCTCTCTCTCTCTCTCTCTCTCTCTCTCTCTCTCTCTCTCTCTCCCCTTCCCCCACTTCTCCCCTCCCCTCCCCCGTCTCCTCCTCGGTCAAGACAAATGTGGCGGGGACAACTGGGTGATGGTCGAATGCGCCTCATCATAGACTGGAGAAAGGTTCAGGTGTGTGTTCCCAGATCCCTTGTCATGCTGCTACTTTTTCCCCGCCAGATCCTCATCGTAAAAGCGTTCGATCATCTCACCGTCGACGCTCACTTGACGGATTCTTCGCATCCCTTCTTCATATATTAGAGTGTTTATCCGGCCGCCGAGAATCTAAAGCTTATCATGGTGTAATCCAATCGTGTCTCGCTGCGTTTTTGATGACTTGGATCCTTCGTTGTTTTGTTTATTTATCTTGTCTAGAGGCGAGAGTTTGTTACTGAACTGCAACAAGAGAATCTGTTTATTTTGTTTGTTTCAGTATACAACTGAATCGACAGAGAAATTCATTTATTATTAACATGGCTAAAGACGAATGTATAGACAGAAAAAAAAAACTTGTTTACAATAAAGAAAAATACAGCTTAACAACACCATATCTATAGACGAAAGTATCGACTCGTTCACAACAAACAAAATCTATAGACGACTGTATCACTGACCTATGATAATGGGAAACTCACTGAGGCTCGTCACCACCAGATCTCACGTAGCGCCTCTAGTCATTTCCCCGGTTCCTTAATATTCCAAGAAAGACTCACATGAGACCTGCCAAGACGAGGGTTTTAGAGTATTGGGTTTTGCCAGAGTCTTAAAGCTGATCTGAGGCTCAGGCGTGCGAGATAATGCGAGACGGAGATGATGATGATGATTCAGAGGCCGGTGAGTCGACAGTCACCCCCTACCCCCACCCCCCCATGAATACCAGAGCGAAGGTACCCAGGTGTGAAGCCCTTACGAGAGAGAGAGAGAGAGAGAGAGAGAGAGAGAGAGAGATGACTGCAAGGCGACAAAGAAGTATGAGAGAATGAGGATGAGAGGAAACGATCAAAGAAGAAGAAGAAGAAGAAGAAGAAGAAGAAAAGAAGAGACAGAAAAATACGCCGATAAAAATAAATAGGAAGGAGAAGGAGACAAGAGAGAAAGAGTAAAAAAAAAACAGTGAAATCTTGATAAAGGGTGAGAGTGGATGGAGGCGAACAAAGGAAAAGATGGAGGAGGAGGAGGAGGAGAAGGAGATGAATGGATGAAGGGGGACACAAGCACACACATAGGAGAATGTCATCGGCCTCTGCCAACCAAGAGAAGGGAATAAGGAAGAAGAAAAATAAAGATGTAATAAGATAAAAGAAGAAGAAGAAGAAGAAGAAGATACATGCAACTCTCTCTCTCTCTCTCTCTCTCTCTCTCTCTGTCTCTCTCTCTCTCCATAATCATTCCCAAGCGAATTAGGGAAAACGAAAACTCAACAGAAAACGAGACACTGAGATGAGAAACATAAAGCCAGAAAATAAACTAAGACACACGAAGGAAATGAGAAAGAAGATGAAAGAAAAAAAATTACGAAATGTAAAGATTCAAAGAGGATGGAAAATAATGTGAGGAAAAATGGTAAACTAAGAAAAAATAAAATAAAATGAGAAACCATCCGACAAAAAATGGGAAATAACACAGAAAACGGAAAGTGAGCACAGACTCTTACTTTAAAATAACAATAAAAAGCAAAAAGCAAACGAATACTGGGCCATGCTTACTCTCTAATTCTCTAGAAAACGAATATTAAACACTTCACTCCCATAGAAAAGGAATATTAGACACTTCACTCCCATAGAAAAGGAGTATTAGACACTTCACTCCCATAGAAAAGGAATATTAGACACTTCACTCCCATAGAAAAGGAGTATTAGACACTTCACTCCCATAGAAAAGAAATATTAGACACTTCACTCCCATAGAAAAGGAATATTAGACACTTCATTCCTATAGAAAAGGAATATTAGACACTTCACTCCCATAGAAAAGGAATATTAGACACTTCATTCCTATAGAAAAGGAATATTAGACACTTCACTCCCATAGAAAAGGAATATTAGACACTTCATTCCTATAGAAAAGGAATATTAGACACTTCACTCCCATAGAAAAGGAATATTAGACACTTCATTCCTATAGAAAAGGAATATTAGACACTTCACTCCCATAGAAAAGGAATATTAGACACTTCACTCCCATAGAAAAGGAATATTAGACACTTCACTCCCATAGAAAAGGAGTATTAGACACTTCACTCCCATAGAAAACGAATATTAGACACTTCACTCCCATAGAAAACGAATATTAGACACTTCACTCCCATAGAAAATGAATTCTAAACACTTCACTCCCATAGAAAAGGAATTTTAAACACTTCACTCCCATAGAAAAGGAATATTAGACACTTCACTCCCATAGAAAAGGAATATTAGACACTTCACTCCCATAGAAAACGAATATTAAACACTTCACTCCCATAGAAAATGAATTTTAAACACTTCACTCCCATAGAAAAGGAATATTAGACACTTCACTCCCATAGAAAATGAATTTTAAACACTTCACTCCCATAGAAAACGAATATTAGACACTTCACTCCCATAGAAAAGGAGTATTAGACACTTCACTCCCATAGAAAAGGAGTATTAGACACTTCACTCCCATAGAAAAGGAATATTAAACACTTCACTCCCATAGAAAAGGAGTATTAGACACTTCACTCCCATAGAAAACGAATATTAAACACTTCACTCCCATAGAAAAGGAATATTAAACACTTCACTCCCATAGAAAAGGAGTATTAGACACTTCACTCCCATAGAAAAGGAATATTAAACACTTCACTCCCATAGAAAAGGAATATTAAACACTTCACTCCCATAGAAAACGAATATTAGACACTTCACTCCCATAGAAAACGAATATTAGACACTTCACTCCCATAGAAAATGAATTCTAAACACTTCACTCCCATAGAAAAGGAATTTTAAACACTTCACTCCCATAGAAAAGGAATATTAGACACTTCACTCCCATAGAAAAGGAATATTAGACACTTCACTCCCATAGAAAACGAATACTAAACACTTCACTCCCATAGAAAATGAATTTTAAACACTTCACTCCCATAGAAAAGGAATATTAGACACTTCACTCCCATAGAAAATGAATTTTAAACACTTCACTCCCATAGAAAACGAATATTAGACACTTCACTCCCATAGAAAAGGAGTATTAGACACTTCACTCCCATAGAAAAGGAGTATTAGACACTTCACTCCCATAGAAAACGAATATTAAACACTTCACTCCCATAGAAAAGGAATATTAGACACTTCACTCCCATAGAAAATGAATTTTAAACACTTCACTCCCATAGAAAACGAATATTAAACACTTCACTCCCATAGAAAAGGAGTATTAGACACTTCACTCCCATAGAAAAGGAATATTAGACACTTCACTCCCATAGAAAATGAATTTTAAACACTTCACTCCCATAGAAAAGGAATATTAGACACTTCACTCCCATAGAAAAGGAATATTAGACACTTCACTCCCATAGAAAAGGAATATTAAACACTTCACTCCCATAGAAAAGGAATATTAAACACTTCACTCCCATAGAAAATGAATTTTAAACACTTCACTCCCATAGAAAACGAATATTAAACACTTCACTCCCATAGAAAAGGAGTATTAAACACTTCACTCCCATAGAAAAGGAATATTAGACACTTCACTCCCATAGAAAATGAATTTTAAACACTTCACTCCCATAGAAAAGGAATATTAGACACTTCACTCCCATAGAAAAGGAATATTAGACACTTCACTCCCATAGAAAACGTTACATCAGCGGAGACTCACCCAAACTGAAGATACGACCAGAGAGGCTGGCAGGTAGCAGTGATCACGACAATAGTCTCATAATTACGACCAACTGTGGGGCCAAGTTTGAGACGAGGAGCTGGAGGAAGTGGTATAGAGTTAGTGTGTGTGTGTGTGTGTGTGTGTGTGTGTGTGTGTGTGTGTGTGTGTGTGTGTGTGTGTGTGTGTATGTGTGTGTATCTCACTTTCTTCTTCATCTCCTATCTCGTTTTTCTCTCTCTTACTCACCTTCTCGCTGTGATTCATCTGATATTCATTATCATTCACAAACATTCACTGATGAACGAATAACTAACTTTGTAGCTGTGTCTTCTCTTTTCATCATACAATATTCATACTAGGTTTTGAAGTGAGAGAGAGAGAGAGAGAGAGAGAGAGAGAGAGAGAGAGAGAGAGAGAGAGAGAGAGAGAGAGAGAGAGAGAGACTCCATATCAACCCTAACTTCAATATACTATGAAAACATCTAAAAAAAAACAACAAAAACATTCCCACGTCCCAAATCCCTTATCCATCCGGGGATCCTGAACTCATATAAATCGCCTGGCAACTCAGGGTTTGTGGGACCGAGCCTTGAACCCACGACTCAAATGTATTCAACGCTGATTCGAAAACAAATGGTCGATCTGAACGAGTCGGAAGTCTTGTTTATTTGGACGTCCGCTCGGGTGTTATGGAGCTAAAAGAGAAGGGAGAGAGAATTTCGATACCGTTTCCAGATCTGAGTCGAGAAGAATAGAGTCAGTTTGGGGTTTGGTTAAGGGTTAGTGGAGTTAGTTAAGGTAGGTGGTTAATGTTGAATAATGGTGTAACAGCCCATGGGTGGAATATCTTTTTGTCAAGGTGGTGGAGTAACTCACTTTCTATTAAATGCTAAGAATTAGGCTCAAGTGATTAATTGGTTACCCTATACAAGACTACATTTATATAAACCACACATAATAATACAAAAAAACACTTAAATGAAATACACAAAAAAAAAAAACATCAGCAATCTCCAATAAGCAAAACACATTTTTAGTAAAATTTTTCATTGCTTGTCAGAACTAATAGAAGGTTAGGGTTGTTTTTTTTCTGCTAAATTCTAAACTCGTTACTGAAAACATGTATTCAGAGATCCGGAAGTATTCACGTCTCTCGTAATTAATTGGGATAGAATCTAACTGCAACATGTTGACTTATGTAAACGGAGAAGCTGTGCTGAGTGGTTGTGTATATGAGTGAGTGAGAGTCCTTGTTGAAGTCAGTCTCTCTCTCTCTCTCTCTCTCTCTCTCTCTCTCTCTCTCTCTCTCTCTCTCTCTCTCTCTTCTCTCTCTCTCTCTTATTTCTTCAATAATTCAGATTTTGGTTCCAATGCCTTTTTCGCATATTCACACGCAAACATTCACGTCTACATACACACACACACACACACACACACACACACACACACACACACACACAACTGGCCATTTATACACCTGTTATCACGTAAATTATCACTGTATTATTATTATTATTAGTAGTAGTAGTAGTTTTACAATTGTCTTAGGAATGAAAAGAATGCATTTATATTTTCCGTCTTGTTCTAAGCTTCGGGATATTTTCAAACTATCATAACTTTTCTCGTTTGCTGTTGTTAAAAGACAGAAAGTTAAGCTGAATGAATTTATCTCTCATTCTCTTTTATAAGCTTGACAAAAAAAAAATCGCAAGTATATTTTTTTTATTTTAAGATATAAAAGATTATGTTACATTAATGTATGTTTCGTATTTTAAAGTCAAAATTTATAATTATCCTCAAAAACTCGTAAGATTTTTCGTTCTATATCGTTGATATAATGCGGAATTAAGATACAAATTCATATATATTGGATTTTTTAACTTAGATTTGACGAATATTTTTTTAATAAGTAGAAAGTTTTCTCAATTAAAGTCATTACAACACAACGAAGTTATGTTAAATGTATGAGTGTATTGTCATTTACGTAATGTGTGTGTGTGTGTGTGTGTGTGTGTGTGTGTTTTAATCCGTAAGGCAGAAAGCAGTGGTTGGTAGGCGCCAGGACGTGTCCACATGCAAGTGGGACTATGCGCCGTCTCTCCTAGGCCCACTACTACTCCGAGATCCCCTGCTGGTCTAGCCAGGGCCCACGAGGCACCCCGTTACCGTGCATTGAAGCAAACCTATAAGAAATCCTGAACATCTACGCAGATGCGTATGCACACTTCGGTCTTGAGGTGAATGTACGTAAGACTCAGATTCTCTTTCAACCTGCCCCTGGTACAGCCACACCAGCTTAACGGTACTACCCTCTTTAATGTTACCCCACTTTCGGGATCTCGGTCCACTACCACGGACATCGATGAAGAAGAGATTCAGCATCGGATCAGATGTGCATCTCAAGCCTTAGGCAGACTCCCTACCCATGTCTTCAGCTGTGGGGAGCTGAAATTATCTACAAAGTTGTACGTATATCGAGCAGTGGTCCTATCCACCCTGCTATATGGCAGCGAGACATGGGTCACATACAGGAGGCACATCAAGGCACTTGAAAACTTTCACCAACGTAGTCTACGTTCCATCCTCCGAGTTCGTTGGGAAGACAGGAGAACAAATACCAGTATTCTCGCTGACACCAACTGTAGGAACATGAAGGCTACCATTATCCATGAACAACTACGCTGGACTGGCCATGTTACCCGCATGGACGACAGTAGACTGCCAAAGCAACTATCTTACAGTTACCTAACGAATAGTAAACGTAACGCTGGCGGGCAACTGAAAAGGTATAAGGATTATCTTAAGACAAACCTGAAAAAGTGCCAAATCGACCCCTTCACCTGGGAGACAATTACTCCACATAAAAACGCTTGGAGGATCACCACACAAGAAGGTGTCAATACTTTCGAGTTTGCCCGACTGCATAACGAGGGAGATAAGAGCCAACGCCGGAAAGACGCTGCCGCCGCCCTCCCGCACTAGATGGAGCCAGCCACATGTGCAACATCTGTGAACGACTCTACCGGTCCCGTATCGGCCTCTTTAGTCACCTCAAAACTCACCAACGAAGGTGACATCCGTAGTAACTCATATCATATTATCATAGCTGGATGATCGTCACACTCGATTCCGAGTGACAGCAAAGTCGTAAGTAGTAATGTGTGTCTGTGTGTGGTGTAAAGGCCAGCATTATTGCCTCGCAAGCGAGCGGACCCGAGTTCGATCCCCGGGTAGGGTGAAACTGTGGGCAAGTTTCTTTACGGCACTTGCCTCTGTCTACCCAGCAGTAATTGGGAACCTGGATGTTAATCGATTTGCGATTCATATTCCAGGGTAATGGTTAGCCAGTGCAGTTGGCGAGTTGTCCGGTCTTCTCGGATTATTCCTTGACAATGGGTCATGCAGCTCGTTAACTTAGGGTGTGGTTGTGTCAGCGACAGCTTCTACACCTAAAACAAATTCACGCCTAGCAGGCCCTTGGGCCGGCCATCCTCGTTACACGAGGGGCAACCATTGTGTGTGTGTAAATAAAACTTTTACTGTGTGTCTACTAAGTTCGCCCCGCCCCCCCCCCCCAAAAAAAAACAATAAAAAAATATCCCATGGTAACTCTCAACGCCTAAAATGAAACCCCCGAAATGAGTCCTTTGATATGAACCCACAAACGAACCCCTGATACACACACACACACACACACACACTAGTACCGGGGTCGCCATCACCATCACCCTTCATCCTTCTCTAGCAGTCATCTCTTATTTTCTTTCACTTATCAACTAAAATATGTCGAGACCAAAATACAACAAAACAAGTTCTAAAACGAGTCGTAGCCAATCACCATGTCCAAAGATTCAAAAACTATGATTTTGAGGAAGAGTGTCGCGGGGTCAGAGTCTGTGGGTCGTCGTGCAACCTCTTCATGGTCTGGTAGTGCGACGCCTTCAAGGCCTAGCGGTGGGTCGTCTTCATGGCCTAATGGTACGTCGTCTTCATGGTCTGCTACTGAGACTTCTTTATGGCCTGGTAGTGAAACCTCTTCATGGTCTGATAGTGAGATGTCTTCATGGTCCGGTAGTGAGACCACCCCTGCCGCCATCGCTAAAGTCAATGTTGTCACCACCACCACCACCGCTGGCGCTACCCCCCCGAAGACAGGGTACAATAAGATTATACCCATCTTGTTGTCAATATGTGGCTGCTGTCTGTTGCTCTTCTTCATTGTGAGAAAGTGACTCAACAGCGTATAGGCCTGTCGTTTCCTTAGAGTTATTTTCTTGTTTTATCTTCACATTTTTTTTTATTTTTACATATCATTATTAGTCATAGATATCCCTAAGTTTATCAATGGTGCGTTTGTCATTCGCTAGTGTACAGTGACACATATTGAGGCGTCTGTCTGTCTGTCTGTCTGTAGTTTGTTGGGGCTCATTCACCTTTTCTTCTCTCTCTCATTTTCATTTCCATCTTTCTTTTTCTCCTCTTGTCCATCTCCACCTCACTTTCTATTCCACCTCTTTCTTCTTTCTCTCTCACTCTGTAATCTCTTGTCCTTCCCTTTCTATCCATCTCTCTCTTTTTCTCTCATCTTTATCTAAACCTTTTCCCTCTTCGTTCATCCCCTCCTCACCCTTCCAAACTCTTCCTCCTCCTTTTTCTCCTTCTTCTTTTCAAACTCTTCCTCCTTCTTCTTCTCCTCCCTAAGCTCCCCTCCTCCTCCGATACCATCAAGAGGAACGGCAGAGCCAACGACCTCTTGGAAGAAAGCGACAGAGAGCCGAGTCCCTCTTTCTGTTCCTCTACAACCTCTCCCTCCCTGGTAGAAGGTTGGAAAGAGTAGGGGAGGTGTAGTGGGGAGGGGAGAGCAGAAGGGGAGGGGGGAGTGGGAGGGGGAGAGGGGGGAGTGGGAGGGGGGAGAGGGGAGTGGGAGGGGAGGAGAGGGGAGAGTGAAAGGGGATTCAGAATAGAACGGTGCAATAAGCTATTTAATTACCTTTTAAACACGAGACCATTAAATGCTCTCTCGCTCTCACTCTCTCTCTTTCTCTCTCGCTCTCTCTCTCTCTTTCTCTCTCTCTCTCTCTCTCTCTCTCTCTCTCGTGCGTGGTAGAAAGTAATCAAGATACGTAACGTTTCCTCACGTCAAAGGGTTGAAGCCTCGAAATACTACAGTGAAATGTACAGGTATTGTCTGAGATGGGTGAGAGAGAATTGTCTGGTCCGCTCATCAAATACTTGTGAAAATTGTTGTAGACGTTTGATAAATACAGTTGAGGTATGTTTTAGACACCTAGCATCCGGCCTCTCACCTGGCTCATTTATGACGATATTGTTGCTATTGTTCACTTTATATCCTTCTTCTTCGTAAGTAAAATGTTTCAATATCACTGTATCAACACTTAGCAAATACCAGTAATACAATGAAGTACTACAGTGAATATTATAATATTTACTGCAAAAAAAAAATAAGCTTCAAGCACTTTGGTAGCGAGACAGCTGCTGTGTTAAATACGAGTGAGTAAAATATATGGAAAATAACTTCTCTCGCCAAATTTCAGAATCTCACTGAATACAAAATACGATACATAATACATAAAGACATCTAAACTACCTGTGATGTTAAATTAGCATACACTTAAAAATATTAATAGCCATCTTTAGCTCATCGATCTATACAGGAAGTGTTGGTAAATGCCTCCTCAGTGTTGTTCTGCCCCGGTTATGTTAATGTTAATTTTCTCTCCTCTTACCTGTGTGTTAATATATTTCTGTGTTGGAACATGAACAGTCACACTCACACACACACACACACACACACACACACACACACACACACCACACACACACACACACACACACACACACCTCACACACACACACACACACACACCTCTCACACAAACACACACACACCTCTCACACAAACACACACACACTTCTCACACACACACTCCGCTTATCGCTACACCTCCCCCTCCCCCCACCACTACACAAGACTATCACCATATCTTCATCGAGTTAACAGACACTAAGTGAATTAGTCTTCAAAGTGTGGCAGATCAGACGACATCACAAGGTAATTATATTATGCCTGTCACTCCACTAGACGACTCCCTCAACCTGGTAAACAATTAAGGTGTGGAAAAGATGTGAGCCACGTACGTAATTGTCATTCCATCCTTCTTTTACATTGTGACATTGTGAAATATTACCGATGATGTCAAGTGTCGGGAAAATATTAGTGAGGAGAAGGTACAATATATACGTAGAGTATTATAAGGTTATATAGTGGTCTTATTATGTGTTTATTATTCTCTTTGGTATGGTAATGGGTGGCCGGGCAGCAAGTTAAAACCTAGTCCTCCTTTTGGTGAGGGTGGGGGAGGGGGGGGGGGAGGGGGAGAATATTTAATAACCTCAATCTAACATCTCTCATTTTTCCAGTAATCTTCACTCAATTATCAACCATAAACAAAACAAAACTCATTTACATAATCCTCAACAGTGATTAAAAATTCCATTGAAATCTTAACACCCATATTCCATTTTCTTTGATCATATATCACCCATCAAGTCTCCCCCTCCTCCTCCCCGTCCCCCCATCCCCCGCCCTCACCCCGCCCAATACCCCATCGTGGTACAGATCTAACATACCAAAACTTCACTGCCATCCATTCACGAGTTCCACCACGTGATTGATAACACCCCTCTCCTCCGCCAGCCAGGGTCTCCTAAGGGTTGACAGCATACCGCCTCTTCCTAACTTTCCTCATAGCAGTAGGTCGACTAACAGCCTCTCCTTTGCCGTTGCTGCTTCATATTTCATTCCTTCATCTCCATAAAACTCTTTAAGAAATATCTGAAATTCTCGCCCTTACCACCGCCGCTACTGCCACCCCTACAGGTTTTTCATTCATGTGTTTTTTTTTTCTTCTGTCCCCCTTACTTCCCTGCCTTCCTTCATTCTTTCTTTCATTTCTATCTACTATTTACCATCTACCATCTATCAGACACCATTATCTACCAATCTACCAGCTCTCACCATCTATCACCTACTAGTTACCACAATCTACCTCCAACCAACCACCAGCTACCATCTAACCACTTACCAAAATCTACTAGTCACCACCATCCGCTACCTACCACCATCCACCACCTACCACCATCTACCCTCTACCACTTATAGCCATCACGTCGTCTCAGGATCTAGATATTGCCTAATGGACAAGACGGGCTCAGGAGAGGACCTTGATATTCAACTGCAATATGAAGGGTTCAAGTACTGGGAGCAGGAGAGAGAGAGAGAGAGAGAGAGAGAGAGAGAGAGAGAGAGAGAGAGAGAGAGAGAGAGAGAGAGAGAGAGAGAGAGAGAGAGTCTTGTGGGCGTAAAATAATGTTCATATGTGAAGAAAAAAAAAATAAGTAACAAATGGTGAGAGATTTTTGGTCACACAATCTCAGACATTCATGAAAAAAACAAGCAGCCGTCGTGTTCATTCACAAACAATGACTCTCATACGCACACACACAAAGCATTTCTTTCATACTCCACTGAAAGAAATAAAAAAAAAAAAAAAGAAAGAAACGATTCAAGCTCTTTTTTTTTCTTCTTCGAAACTACTTTCAAACGTAAAATATTTCTTTCTGACCTCACTGTGGAAAAAAATATATATATACGCTTTTTCCTTTCGAACTGCGCATTTTTTTTAGGGGGTTGGAGGGTAAGGAGGGGTGGGGGGGGGGCAGGGAGGGTAGGGGAAGGGATAAAATTATGCAGTGAATATCTAAAATTAAAACTTAAAAACGCCTTTTCTACCAGCGTTGTGAGCACGGCACGAGGGGTTACACACTCGAATTTATATTTTAAGATCGTGGAATCGAAACCCGTCTGGGAAAGTGTTCGAATGAGTAATAATAGACTGTTGAGACATAATCTTTATTACTTCAAATATATCATTCTTTCTTTCTTTCTTATTCTTCTGCCTTATTCTGAATAATTTAACTTCTCTCTCTCTCTCACTCTCTCCCTTTCTCTCTCCCACTTTCTCCCTCAACTCATCCACCCTTCCTTTATGCTCTCTCCCACCCTCCCTCTTTAATTCTCTCCCACCCACACTCAGCCACATCCATCTATACACCCACCCACTCACCCTTCCATTCTCTCCTTCCATTCTCCTCCCCCCCCCCCACACACACACCCACACACACACACACACACACACCCCTCAGGTTTGTATCCACACATATAGGATGCTTAACACACCGAGGTTTACATAAAATATTACTGACACAAAATAGTGACAACACTTGCCAACTTTACTTCCCTCTTAG
>CAUDMG010001133.1:175000-205000 GCA_958450375.1 Homarus gammarus | reverse complement strand
CTCCCATACCCCTTTCTCTAAGTATCCCACCACCCATCCAACCACCCTCTGCCCCTCCCTCACCCACTCAACCCCTCCAACACCCACCACCCTCTCATGGCCCGTCCACCAAATTGATACGAGTCACATAAATAGCGAACCCATTATAGAGACATAGCTGGCAGGGGGGTGGGGAGGGGGGGAGGGGGGGGGGAGGGGGGTTATAGCCATTATAGAAGGTGGTCTCGAGCTTGCAGGCATTATAGGACGTGGCTCCGGTTATACCCCTCAGCCCTTAAAACATTTACAATGGCCGGGGCCTCGTCAGGGAGTTTAGTAGTGACCGTAAATAAAGACATTACTGTAGGAGGGAGAGAGAGACAGAGAGACGGGGAGACAGAGACCCTTCTAAAGAATTATAGCTAGAAACTGGGAGGTAAAACTTAGAGGTGTGTGTGTGTGTGTGTGTGTGTGTGTGTGTGTGTGTGTGTGTGTGTGTGTGTGTGTGTACGTCCGCACTTAGTATCCATGAGCCTGGTGGAGTGAGTGACCCCCGCCTGGCTGCCAACATTTATGGCGTGATAAAGAGGCGCTTAACACAGACGACAAATGTAACTTATAGTGCCATGTCCATCCTCGGTGGCACTACAACACTCTGGCACCCTGCACACAATAGCTTAGTTTAGGTTAAATTTGATTAGGGAAGTTTATGTTGTTGTTCGGTTAAATTTTGGTTAGGTCAGGTCAGGTTAGGTCAGGTTAGGTTAGGTTAGGTTAGGTTAGGTTAGGTTAGGTTAGGTTAGGTTAGGTTAGGTTAGGTCAGGTCAGGTTAGGTTAGGTCAGGTCAGGTTAGGTTAGGTTAGGTTAGGTTAGGTTAGGTCAGGTCAGGTTAGGTTAGGTCAGGTCAGGTTAGGTTAGGTTAGGTTAGGTCAGGTTAGGTTAGGTTAGCTGTTATCACCCTGTTATCGACCACATTCTTCACCCTTATACACAGATGTTTCTTTTCTATTCATCAAGATATTTCCTTAATCACAATATCCCTCAATGAATTTCCTTTTATTTGTTGTTTGGTTTAAGATATTCAATAAAGTTTATCAATAATCAGGTTAATTACTTAGCAAATTGGTAGGTGATTGAGAGTCGAGGCGAAACGGTTATGTATTGTAATATTGATAATACTGTAAATGGGAAACTGTTATTATTACTTTACTATTTCTGGTTTATTACTACTACTACTACTACTACTACTACTACTAATAATAATAATAATAATAAAAAAATAATAATAATAATAATAATAATAATAAAAATAATAATAATAATAATAATAATAATAATAAAAACAAAAACAACACTATCAACAACAACAATAATAACAATAACAATAACGTACACACACAACCATAACAAAACTCTACCTTCACTATAGACTCTCATAAACCGACCAAATAAATCACCACAACAACACCACAAAAAAAAAAAAAAAAAAATTATGAATAACATTTCCTGAAGTGATGATAACGAACACTTCCTTCCCTCCCTCACCCCCACTGAATTTATCCTCCTCTGCCCCCAAAATGAAGTACTAATTTCCCACTTTTTCCCCAAATGGTAATTATGTCCCCAAATTTCACTGAAAAGTCCCTGGCAGCTGTATCCTGGTGTTCCTGTATTTGTGTCCAGTGTCATTCTGATAACAAATGAAACATCGGGAATGTATATTTACACGCCATCAAATTGGATGGCATTTTACGTCCCGCTTGATAACTGTAATGGCTGCGACTACCTGCAACCAGGCCGACACTGTGACAATTTTCATTATCAAGATTTATAGTGAACACTCGAATGGTTGGCTGCCTGGCTTAAGTAAAACGTTCTGTATAACATGTAGTCGATACTGGCCTCTGTTGTGTTGTGTTGTGTTGTGTTGTGTTGTGTTGTGTTGTTTGTGTTGTTTGTGTTGTGTTGTTTGTGTTGTGTTGTGTTGTGTTGATTGTGTACCGGGAGCTACACAATGATGTACTCAGGGCTAGTAGCAAAGTGTCATGTTAATAAACTCAGGGCTAGTAGTATAGTGCTAGTGCTTTGTTGATATTAGCAATAAAGATAATCATATTAGCGAAAATACTTACATATAATTTTATCCAGTCATTCCTAGTCGTTGACTCACACGACGCCATACTATCCAACACACACTGCTACTTCCTGGTTGTTCTATCTACCTTCTAATCTACCCTTCACCTTTACCACATCGTCTTTAGTCTCTCTCTCTCTCTCTCTCTCTCTCTCTCTCTCTCTCTCTCTCTCTCTCTCTCTCTCTATTATCATCCACCTTTGACACTTTCACTCTCTTTCTTTACCAGACTTTCACTTTCTATTCTTCTCTTCTCTTCTTCATTTACAGTTACACGTTCTCCTTATTACCGTGTTTCTTATTCTCTACTCCCTTCTTTATCTTATATAATATCCTCAAGTGGGTCATTCTTCTCTTTCTAATTGGCTCCTTAATATGCTAATTACTAGTAGTAAGAGCAACACTACAGCACTCACACAGCAATTACAGTTACCAATTACATCAACCAATTACACTTCACCATTTAGTTGCCTGTCGGAATTTTATCCTTCATCAAGCCTTACGACAACTCACAAGCTTAGTCTATCATACATAACTTAAGCTTAATATAAAATAAGGGAGATAATTCAGATAATTTAGATAATTTACCAATACCTAATTCATCAAATGTTATGTAAAAAAAAAAAACTGTACGACCTAACTCACTAACTGGTAGATCTTTGACCACCAGTCAGAGCGTTCCTGTCACCAGTTAATATGATTCATCTGTGTCGTAGTAAACCATACACTTATAAACCCTTATAAAATACCCGGGTTTAATTAATCTTAACAGTCATATCAATAGAAACTACTACAATGATAAGCAATACTGACTAATAATTATACTACCACAGAATTTTTATTTATAATTACCGAAGCCACAACTACCACCCGAACACAAGGCTAACTGTTCATTACGACAACGGTGCCTTAACAATTACTAAATAGATTTCTTACTTTACTTAATTTACTTTTACAATTAATTTCTCACTATTTAAAAATAATCTGCTACACTATTCGCTAAATTATGATCCCAGGTAAAACTTTTATAACATGGAATCATTAAACGTAATAGGCTGACTGTGTGTTTGTCATGATACGCGATAGTCACCCATTATTTTTATCAATTAGTTACAAATAATATTCACCAACTGCAGTTACCCATTAAATGTATGAATGAGTTACCAATTACAATTGACCAATTATAGTCACCAATTACACAAACCAATTACATGTACTTATTATAGTTAACAATCACAGTAGACAATTGTTTTATTTTCCTGATTTACTTTATGTTATTATTTGTTATTTATTTGATGTTTTGTAAGAAAAAAATGACATAAAATAGCAAGAAAGAATAAAATACTCAATGATAAATATAAAATACAAACTAAATATAGAGAAAAATAACAAATAACAAACAATTAAGATATGAAAAATAAGAAAATAACGAAATGAATAATAAGAAATAGGAAATAATAAACACGAACTAGGAAATACGAAATAAGGCCAAAACACGCCTAGACGTCGAGCTGCCAAGGGGAGGCTCTTTTTCACACCATTACGTTACTGAGTCGCCACCAATGATGTCTTGACAAGGGGAATCTTTGATCTCTGAGAGGCTGCTGCATCTTTGACTTCTTGTACGGCGAGATAATAAAATCAGCTGAGAGAGAGAGAGAGAGAGAGAGAGAGAGAGAGAGAGAGAGAGAGAGAGAGAAACGGGGGAGAGGTAGGTAGTGAAATGAGGCGGGACAAAACCGTAGAGTTGTATACCACGTTGCGTTACTTTGTTTCGCTCTAGCTCTGTTTCTTTCCTCAACTATCTATCTATTTATCCATCTATCTATCTATCTATCTATCTATCAATAAATATATATATACAAGAATTATACATTTTTCTCTCTCTCTAGTTTCCAGGTAATAATTTCATCCCAGCCTTACTCTTTGATTCATTTGGCTGACATTAGATCCGCCCAGATCACAACAATTAGGCCAGATGAATGTGATTAAAATATCCATTATATATATATTTTTTTCCCATGTCACTTGAAGTTTCAATAGTGACTGTAATTAAAATGGTGATATATCTCCCATTACGCCCTCAACAACGACTCTTATCAATTAATTTATATTTTGATCTAATTTATAATATTTCTGTCAAGAGTGTGGTGACAATTTTCATTAATATTTTTTTTTTATAGCTTGTGGTGTGAGGTGGAGGAGGTGGATTAGGTGTGATGGTGGTGGTGGTGGTGGAGGAGTGAGGTGGAAGATGTGGAGTAGGAGTGATGTGGTGATGGTGGTGGAGGAGTGAGGTAGAAGATGTGGAGGAGGAGTGATGTGGTGATGGTGGTGGTGGTGGAGTGAGGTGGAAGATGTGGAGTAGGAGTGATGTGGTGGTGGTGATGGTGGATAAGTAAAGAGTGAGTGAGGAGTGAGTAGGAGTGAGGAGGAATGAGGTGAAGGTGTGAAGGAGTAGTGAAGAGATGGAGGAGTAGTTAGGAGTAGGAAGTGGAGAAGTGATGTCTAAAAATTATCAATAGTTTATGATTTTAAGCAAATTATTAATAAATCACAAATATTACAATAAAAAAATTTAGTGTGTTAAAACCTGGGATCAAGTGACACGTGTAGATGAGTAGAATAACCTGATGTTGCTGTTGTGTCTTCCGCCCTAAGCTGAACTTTCAACAACAGCTAATTACTGTGTTTCCAAGTGGGTGGGTGTAGTTGGGTAGGTGTACAGTAGGTGTTGGTGGGAGGGTGGGTGTGTAGGAGGTGGGTAAATGGGTGTAGGAGGTGGTTAGGTGGATGTAGGACTTAGGTGGGTAGGTGTGAGTGTAGGTCTAGGTGTTGGCGGAGGTCGGTCAGGTGTAGTGGCCGGCTTCAGGTAATGGCCGGATGCAGAGTGGGGAGCCGGCCAGCGGGAACCAGTGGCCACGTATCTGCAATTCCTGTTTAATACACCTCGTTGAGCACACCCAGGTACCCACCCCTGAGTCTGAGAGAGAGAGAGAGAGAGAGAGAGAGAGAGAGAGAGAGAGAGAGAGAGAGAGAGAGAGAGAGAGAGAGAAAGAGAGAGAGAGAGAGAGAGAGAGAGAGAGAGAGAGAGAGAGAGAGACCCTCCCCAGCTTACTCAACCCTTCTCAGCTTACTCGACCCTCCCCAGCTTACTCGACCCTCCACTAGCTTATTCGACCCTCCCCAGCTTACTCGACCCTCCTCCAGCTTACTCGACCCTCCAACAGCTGACTCGACCCTCCACCAGCTTACTTGACCATCCCCCGGCTTACTCGATCCTCCAGCTTACTTGACCCTCCCCCAGCTTACTCGACCCTTTCCCAGCTTACTCGACCCTCCACCCGTTTACTCGACTCTCCCCAGCTTACTCGACCCTCCCCCAGCTTACTCGGTCCCCATAGCTTACCCAAACTCTCCCCAGCTTACTAGGTCCCCACAGCTTACTTTGACCTTTCTCTTTGATGTGTAAAATGCTACAAAACTCGTTTATTATTTTCTATGGTTACCCCCTGCCACTCTCCTATTTTCTTTTCCACAATAGTACACAATAGTCTCTCTCTCTCTCTCTCTCTCTCTCTCTCTCTCTCTCTCTCTCTCTCTCTCTCTCTCTCTCTCTCTCTCTCTCACTTAAGGGGATAGGTCATGGTAAGGGGATAATTCATAGTACTCAAAGGGTTAAGTTATCGTACTCATTGGGCCGTTATATCAAAGTACTCAAAGGATAAAATCAGAGTACTTAATGGGATAATATTATATGAACTCTGAGGTCATAAAGATAATTTACCACCTTTATTATCTTTTATTTTCTCAATATCTATATCGTTCAGTTGCTTCGTCTTCACTTAATCCCTTTATTTATTTCACTCTTTATCCCCTCATTATCAACCCTTTCCTTCCTTCTTCCCTCTTTCGTTCGCTATTTACCTATCGTTATCTATACGTATGTTATCATTTATCCTTTATTCTTCCTCTGTTCGTAAATTTATCTCGTTTATTATTTATTCATCTATTTATCGTTCATTCTCTAGTTATTCTTCATTCTTTTAATAGTAATTTATCATTTTCTACTTCTATCTCTTGTTCTTTCCATCATTTCACTATTCCTTCAATTATTATCGTTTACTATTACTCCTCTTCTTCTTTCATTCATTCATCAATCCATCATTCATCACTTCCTCCTTTCGTTAGACTCATCATCAACACTCTTTATGCCTTTAATTTATCACATTATTTCTACTCTCTGGCCTCTTCATTATTCCCCTCTTTCGCTTTGTATCCTGTACCATTCGCTTACACCTTCATCACTCTCTCCTCATTATCAAGGATTCTCTTTTATCTCTCTTCCTTCTCACACCCTTTATTATCTCCCTCTCCCACCCACTAACCTTCGTATTTGAGTGCTTAATTTTTGTATTTTATTCCTTTCTCCCTAATCCTCTAATTACACCTATTCTTATTCGTAATTTTAACCCTGATGCCATTCTCTTGTTCTGGGTAAGTAAGCATTGTTATAGGTTTAATTGCTTGTTATCGGTTGTGTGTGTGTGTGTGTGTGTGTGTGTGTGTGTGTGTGTGTGTGTGTGTGTGTGTGTGTGTGTGTGTGTGTGTGTGTGTGTGTGTGTGTGTGTTTGACTTCCATCTTTAAGTGACCTCTTTAATTCTTTTTTAATTACCATATTTCTCATCATCCGTCTGTCATTCCGTTTCTCTCCCTTTTTCTCTCCCTCTCTTACAGTTTTCTTAATCTTCTTCTTCTCCTTCTTCATCCTCCTTCTCTTTTTCTTTACCTTCTCCACTAATCTCCCCTTTGTCTTCCTCGTAATATCAATTATCTCTTTCTTCTTCTTCTTCTTCTCCTTCATCTCTTTGTCTCGTTTTTATCCAAATTCCTTTTCTACTTCTCCCCCTACTCTTGTTCTCTCTCTTTCTAATCTTCCCCCTCCTCTTCTTCCTAATTCTTCTTCCTCTCTTGTCTGTCTTGTTGACTTAATCTATTTCTCATTTTCCTATCTCCTCTCTTCATATTTTTTCGTTTCCATCTCATTTCCGCATTTTTCTCCTTATCCCCTCTTCTTTTTACTCTTCCTCCCCCTATTTCTTTTTATTTTCCTTCTTCCTTCCTCTTCTTCTCCTTCCCTTCTCCTCTAGTTCCTTCTATATCTCCTTGTCTTGCCTCTCTTTCCAGTTCTTACTCTCCTCCTTCCTTCTTCCTTCCTCTTCTTCTCCTTCCCTTCTTCCTCTCCCTCGTCCTTTTCTTCTTCCTGCTTATCTCCCTGGTTCCCCTCATCCTCCTCCTCTTTTCTTCTTCCTCCTCTTCCTTCTCTTCTTCCTCCTCCTTCTTTCCGTCTTCCTCCTCCTCCTCCTTCTCTTCTTCCTCCTCCTTTTTTCCGTCTTCCTCCTCCTCCTCCTTCTCTTCTTCCTCCTCCTTCTTTCCGTCTTCCTCCTCCTCCTCCTTCTCTTCTTCCTCCTCCTTCTTTCCGTCTTCCTCCTCCTCCTCCTCAATAGAATAATGCTCATACGAGTACCATCATTACCTAGAGATCCTGAGGAACCTAATCCCGCTCCTTCCTATCCTCCTTCTTTCTTCCTATTCTTCCTCCTCTTCACTCCTTCTTCTCTCATCGACATCACATCTCCCCCTCACTCCTTCACCACTATCATCACCTACTCCTCTTCCTCACCCCTTCATCACCACCACCTCACACCACCACCTCTTCCTCCTCACTCCTCCTCCTCCTCCTCACACCACACACCTCTTCCACCTCACTCCTCCTCCTCCTCCTCACACCACACACCTCTTCCACCTCACTCCTCCTCCTCCTCCTCCTTCCTAGTGAGTAATGTCCCTGCTAGTGATATCATTACCAGCAGATCTGCAGGACTCCGGGGCAGTTTATAGTTGGACGACTTCTTAATTGGGAGGCGGAAGGCAGTTTTGAGAAGGGGATCTCTCAACCTGTCCTGGTAATGAAGTTTGTGACTCTGTCTTCCGTCTGAGGGAGGGAAGGAGGGAAGAAAGGAAGGAAGGAAGGAAGAAGGAAATGTAGGGGAGGAAGGAATGAATGAAGGAAGGAAGTGGAGGGAGGGAGGGAGGGAGGGAGGGAGGGAGGGAGGGAGGAAAGGGAGGGCGATAGTGAAAGAGAAAGAGGAAAAAGGAGGCTGGGAGGGAGGGAGGGAAGAAAGAAAGGAACGAAATAAAAGGAGGGAGGGATTGAGGGGGAAAGAAAGAAGGAAAAGAAAAGGAAAGAGGGAGGAAAGGGATGAAGG
This sequence comes from Homarus gammarus, assembly GCA_958450375.1. NCBI lineage: Eukaryota > Metazoa > Arthropoda > Malacostraca > Decapoda > Nephropidae > Homarus > Homarus gammarus. The sequence goes on along the minus strand of CAUDMG010001133.1, from coordinate 196,617 downwards.
GAGGGAGAAGATCACAGAGAGAGAGAGAGAGAGAGAGAGAGAGAGAGAGAGAGAGAGAGAGAGAGAGAGAGAGAGAGAGAGAGAGAGAGAGAGAGCGCTAAGCTCCTGGGATCAATGAAGAGTGAGAATGAATGACAGAGAAAACGGAAGAGAATAACAAAGGGAATTGAAAGAGATACAAGAATATGAGAAAGGTAAATATGAAATCTGTATCACAAACGTATGAGAGAGAGAGAGAGAGAGAGAGAGAGAGAGAGAGAGAGAGAGAGAGAGAGAGAGAGAGAGAGAGAGAGAGAGAGAGAGCAATACATATACGAGTATATAGAGAGATAGATAGTTAGACAGATAGGTAGATAGATAGATAAAAATACTATCTCTAGAGGGAAGACAACAGAATATTTCTCAAGAGGGGAGAAAGAGAGAAGTCAAAATAAGTGGAATGAATTGGATGAGGGGGTTTAGATGTGTCTCATTATTATTTGTATTATTATCATTATTATTATTACCATCGTGACCCTTAGTAGAGAGGCTATTATAATAGTGTGTGTGTGTAAAACTAATTCTCTCTCTCTCTCTCTCTCTCTCTCTCTCTCTCTCTCTCTCCCTAAACTACACTGTATGGAAGACATAGGAAGAAAAGAATAATAATAGTGGACAGCACCCTTAGTCTCCCTGTCTTTAACTCTCCCTCCTGTCTCCCCTCTCCCTCCCTGTCTCCCTCTCCCTCCCTGTCTCCCCTCTCACTCGACTTCCTCTCACTTTGGTATACATTGTATGGAGGACAGAGGAACAAGGGAAATAACCAGAGGGAAAGGATTTCCCCCTCTCTCTCCCCCCCCTTCCCCTTTCCTTCTCTCCCTTTACCCCCTTCTCACTCTCTCCCCCTCATTATCTCTTCCTTTACTGTTTCTCTATTCTCCCTCTCACCCTCCCCCCTCTTTGTATTTCTATATCTCTCTTTTTATCACTTTCTTCCTTTTCTCTCCCTCTCTCCTATCTCCTTCCCTCTTTCCTCTCCCCTCTCACCTTAGGCTTCATTACATTCAGAACAGAGAAATAAGGCGTGTCAACAGATCTCTCTGTCACCTACCACCCTCTCCTTTCATCCTCCACTTCTCCACCCTTCCCTCTCCCCCCCCTCTCTCTTCTCCTTTCTCCCCATTTCTCCCCTCTCTTCGTCCCTCCACTCCCTTTCCCTTCCCTCACCTCTCCCTCTCTTTCTTCCCTCCACTCCTCCACTACCACCACCACCTCCATTCTTCCTCTATTCCACCCCTTCCTCTCCCCCCCCCCCACCCTAGACAACACTGTATGGAGAAGCTTAACAAAGGCAAATGACCACAGTCAACAGGTAGAGTCAACACTAAAGGCTGGGCTGAGAGGCTGTGAGGCGCTGCCACGCTTCATGGACCGTATTTCAGGAGTGAGACAAAAATAAGCACTACACACACACACACACACACACACACACACACACACACACACACACACCGCGCGCGCGCGCGCGCACACACACACCTCCTGCCACCGGCAGTCCCCCGCCCACCTCGCGCAGTCCGCCACTACAACAAAATTCAGCCCATAAGAGCCCGCACTGATAGATATAAGAACAGCACCATCCCATCTATTGTTAAAATAATAAACAACTCCTGATTTATGTACTGTACAGCCCTGTAAATGTATTCAACGCATATCATTATGTCTAAATCAAATGTAAGTTTGTATATTTTCAGCCACCGGCTGCAACTCTATTGATAAACCGTTTATTATTATTATTATTATTATTATTATTATTATTATTACACACACACACACTAGCACGGTGATGATGATGATGATGATGGCAGTGGTGATGGTAGTGGTGGTGGTGGTGGTGGTGGTGGTGGTGGTGGTGGTGGTGGTGGTGGTGGTGGTGGTGGTGATAATATACTGTGGTGTTAGTGGTGGTGATGACTTACATATTTTTTCCAGACTCACCTAAGCTCCTCTAGACACCCTAAGCTCACCTAAGACCAACCTAAGATCATCTGGACCCCACTTAAGCTCACCTGGACCCATTTAAGCTCACCTGGACCCATTTAAGCTCACCTGGACCCACCTAAGCTCCTCTAGGCCCACCTAAGCTCCTTTATACCCCCTACACTCCTGTATACCCACTAAGCTCCTCTAGATCCTCTAAGGTCACCTAAGACCAACCTAAGCTCACCTGAACCCACCTAGACTCACCTGGACTCACCAACGTGGCCGCAAAAGTGACGTGAGATAGCGGGATTTTTGCCAGACTTACGTGAAAGTTTCGGTCCTCTGGGGAGTGAGGGCAGCGTTCACATGCTTGGGGACATTGTGGTGACAGCCGGGGTGTTTGGGAACGGGGAGGGGAGGGAAGGGGTGGGGTGAGGTGGGGATGGGGTAGGAAGATAGGGTGAGGAGGGGAGGGAAGGGGTGGGGTGAGGTGGGGATGGGGTAGGAAGATAGGGTGAGGAGGGGAGGGAAGGGTGGGGTGAGGTGGGGATAGGGTAGGAAGATAGGGTGAGGAGGGGAGGGAAGGGTGGGGTGAGGTGGGGATGGGGTAGGAAGATAGGGTGGGGAGGGGAGGGAAGGGGTGGGGTGAGGTGGGGATGGGGTAGGAAGATAGGGTGAGGAGGGGAGGGAAGGGGTGGGGTGAGGTGGGGATAGGGTAGGAAGATAGGGTGAGGAGGGGAGGGAAGGGGTGGGGTGAGGTGGGGATGGGGGTAGGAAGATAGGGTGAGGAGGGGAGAGAAGGGGTGGGGTGAGGTGGGGATGGGGTAGGAAGATAGGGTGAGGAGGGGAGGGAAGGGGTGGGGTGAGGTGGGGATGGGGTAGGAAGATAGGGTGAGGAGGGGAGGGAAGGGAAGGGTATGGAAGGGAAGGGAAGGAAAGGCAAGGGAAGGGAAGGGAAGGGGTAGGAAGATAGGGCGTATGAGAGTGCCTGAGTATACCCGCTCTATATGTATCTGTGTGTGTGTGTATGTAGGTGTGCGTGGGTGTCTGTGTATGTGTGTGTGTGTGTGTGTGGAGGTGTGTGTGTGTAGGTGTGCGTGGGTGTGTGTGCGTATGTGTGTGTGTGTGTGTGTGTGTGGAGGTGTGTGTGTGGGTTGGATATTATTTTTAACCACTAAATCTCACAATAAAAGGTCACTCACTATAAACGGACTGTACCGAAACCATTTGTGCCACTTAAAGGTCACGGTCAACTAGCAAGAGTAATTATTGAGAGAAAATGATCTGTCTTTCTTCTGGACCATTGAGCTAATTCCGCCAATAACAATTATCTTTCACAATAATAAGTATTCCCAATGGCTGCAACCTGTGGTAATTTTAACTCAAGGAAAAGAAAGAATGTGTGTGTGTGAGAGAGAGAGAGAGAGAGAGAGAGAGAGAGAGAGAGAGAGAGAGAGAGAGAGAGAGAGAGAGAGAGAGAGAGATGAGTCACTGTATCCTGTAGAGTAAAGGTTATGTTGAAATATTTATCTCCGGCTCATTTTTTCTAGTTTCTCCCTCTCTCTCTTTCTCTCCCTCCTCCCCCCTCCCTTTCTCTCCCTCCCTCCCTCTCCCCCACACCACAACTACTACTACCACTCCTCTCCCCCCCCCTAGCCATCTTCCCTACCCCAAGCCACTACCACCACTCCCCTTCCTCTTTCTCCCCTCACCACAATATCCCCCCCCCCTCCCTCTCTTCCTCTCTCCCTCGCACCACTACCACCACCACCACTCCTCTCTCCCCCTCTGTCCCAGCTGGTGGTGATGGTGGTATGCCAGCTGGTGGAGGCTGGCTGGGGGAACCATCTGTTTCGTTTTTTTCACAGATCAATTAAGGTGTGGGAGGCTGTCCGTAGAGGGAGGCTGTCCGTGGAGGGAGGCTGTCCGTGGAGGGAGGCTGGTCCGTGGAAGGAGTCTGGTCCGTGGAGGGAGGCTGGCTCGTGGAAGGAGGCTGTCAGTGGAGGGAGGCTGTCCGTGGCAGGAGTCTGTTCAGTGGAGGGAGGTTGGTCCGTGGAGGGAGGCTGTCCGTGGAGGGAGGCTGTCCGTGGAGGGAGGCTGTCCGTGGAGGGAGGCTGGTCCGTGGAGGGAGGCTGGTCCGTGGAGGGAGGCTGGTCCGTGGAGGGAGGCTGGTCCGTGGAGAGGGATGGGAAGGGGGGAGGTTGGGAAGGTTTGGAGATCGAGGGAAGATAGATGGCAGGGAAATGGAATAGTAGTGAGAATAGTTGAAGGAGAGGTGAAGAAGTAGTGGAGAGGGATGGAAATGAGTGGAAGAGGTAGGAGAGGGGTGGAAGAAGAGGGTGGGTGAGGGATGGGGGATAAAGGAGGGAAGGTGAATGTAAGGGTGAAGAGAGAGAGAGAGAGAGAGAGAGAGAGAGAGAGAGAGAGAGAGAGAGAGAGAGAGAGAGAGAGAGAGAGAGAGAAACAGAGAAAAACAAGTCGAAAACCAGAGGTGTTGACAACAAAATAAACATAGTCAGAATTACCTGAAATTTACACACCTTAATTAACTCCACACGCATATTTAATTAAGATTATCCCCACCTGTTATTGTCCATCATGTCTGTCTGTCACACCTGAGGTTACGTGAGCTGTAGAACTAACTGTGTTTACTCGCTAATAAAGTTAATTAGTTAAATAAGAAAAATTATATGGATTAAATTTCGTCGGTGTTAATAAAGTTTAATGGCGGTGTTTTATTTGATGATTTTATTGAGTTAATAAAACACTGAAGTGGTTTATATTTTGGGGTAAAATTCTTATGATTAAATTAAGTTTGTCTCTTAGTATTAAAATAAGACTGGATGGTTGTTAAGTTATATTTGAAATGTCTTAATCATTTATATATGCTACTACTGGAATATTCGTTACATATATACCTCCCTCCTGCCCTCCTTCACGCCCTCCTGCCCTCCTTCACTCCCTCTCCCCCTCCTTCACTCCCAAACCACAACCACCACTCCCACTCCTCTCCCTCCCTCCCTCCCACACTATAACCACTACTCCCACTCTCTCCCCCTCCTTCACTCCCACACCACAACCACCACTCCCACTCCTCTCCCTCCCTCCCTCCCACACTATAACCACTACTCCCACTCCTCTCCCTCCCTCCCTCCCACACTATAACCACTACTCCCACTCCTCTCCCTCCCTCCCTCCCACACCACAACCACCACTCCCACTCCTCTCCCTCCCTCCCTTCCACACTATAACCACCACTCCCACTCCTCTCCCTCCCTCCCGCCCACACCATAACCACTACTCCCACTCCTCGCCCTCTATCCCTCCCACACCATAACCACGACTTCCACACCTCTCCCTCCCTTACACCACAACCACTACTCTACTATATTAATGATGCATAAATACTCTACTAAGTATGGTATACATATTAACTCTACAATATAATATATACTATACACTATAAGCATGACATGACAACATATGGTCACGTAGGTCACTTAGTCATGTTTCTGATAATTACATCAGGGTCATGTTACTGAGAATTAGGTCAGGGTCATGTTACTGGGAATTTAATGTCATGATATATCAGCATTTTCCTTCATGTTCAATTCCAGAGAAGAAAATAAAAAAAAGAGTGACATATCTTTCAGGTTTAGAGCGAATTCTTATGCACGTAATTCAGTATAAGCAGCTTAGAATTCAATTTTAAATGCATTTATTTTTTGACCGTGGAACGAAAGATATAGAAGGAGTTTTGGCTCATGTGGAAATACTTGAAAAATAAATAATATACGTGTGTTTTTCTTTCTTTGTTGCTATTGTTGGTTTTGTGAGTTGCTGTTGTTGTTGTTTTGTTTCTTCTTCTTCTTCTTCTTCTTCTTCTTCTTCTTCTTCTTCTTCTTCTTCTGTTGGTTTATTCGTGTAAGTGTTGCAATAAATATATCCAGAGGAGGTAAAGAAATATAGATTTAAAGGGACATATTTTTTATATTATTGTTATGTGTATCCAATTATAGTTCATGTCCTATATACACGTTAGGTTTTATATACGTCAAATCAATATACATTCTTTACTTTATGTTGATATACTCTTATGACATACATGTGATGTATGTTCTATGTATATATTTAGGATTCTTTTACTGTATATATACACACATGTAAGTATAAACGCCCACGCAGATATGTACAGACATACGCACACATATAGACACACACGAACGTAGTAAAACACACACACACACACACACACACACACACACACACAGAAGCACCAAGAACAAACAGGTACCATCTAATTTGATATTTTTAATGACGAAAATATGATAATTAATTCCCCATCTTCAAATTCTCTTCTTCAAAAAAATCAATTCGATGTTCCTTAAAAAAATATTTTTCGTATCATCAGAAGCTAAACGTCAAACGAAACGCGATTTTTTTTTAATATTTCAGAGTAAAAACACGAAAGTAAAAACATATTTCTGGTAATTTCAGAAAGGAACTCAAAACTTCATAATTTCTTCGGCTTCACAATACAAACAAAAACGAAAGAACTAAAAGTAACTATTTTTTCTTGCAATTCAGAAAAAAATAAGAAAAAAAAATAAACATTTCCTCCGATGTCAGAACACAAATCAAAATAAACAACGAAAGAAAAAGGTCAATATTTTTCCTCAGTTTCAGAAGGAAAAAAAATCGGGGTTGAAAAACAGAACTCAAATTTCCTACGATTTTGAGAAACGTACAGAAAAAAGTTACACTGACATACGTTTTTAGGGGCTCATATTTAGGTCTTTTGAAGTAACGTGTGGCGTATGTAAAACAAGGTCTCACCCCTCAATCAGCCCCTCCTCACCCCTCAGCCAGCCCCTCCTCACCCCTCAGCCAGAACCTCCTCACCTCTCAACCAGGCCCTCCTCACCCCTCAGCCAGCACCTCCTCACCTCTCAACCAGGCCCTCCTCACCCCTCAACCAACCCCTTCTCACCCCCTAGTCAGCCCCTTCTCACCCCTCAGCTAGCCCCTCCTCACCCTTCAGCTAGCCCCTCCTCACCCCTCAGCCAGCCATTCCTCTCCCCTCACCCCCCCCAGCCAGCCCACTGCGGTCCCAACTTGGCTCAATGTTATACATTAGGGAGTCTGACGTCATTGCGGATTCGCGGACTTATGCAAACGCCCGCGTGACCGAGTCTGTGTACGTTCGTGCCCTAGTTGGCTCCAATCCGAAGTCAATGTGGCTCTTGTGGTTGATTGTGTAAAGGTGTTTTTGTAGCGCCCGTGTGTGTGTGTGTGTGTGTGTGTGTGTGTGTGTGTGTGTGTGTATAAAGGTGACGGGTCTAGACACCAAAAGAACGGTGACTAATGCACACACACACACACACACACACACACACACACACACACACACACACACACACACACACAAACTAACAAACAACCATCTAACTAAAAAGACCACATCGAGGTCTGTTCAGGTAATGTTCAGGTAAAATTAAGCCAGGTGGCGTCAGGTGATGTATAGTAAGATGAAGCCAGTTGAGATCAGATTAATTACAATCAGGTAGTAATTAAGTTGCGGTCAGATCAGGTGGTAGTGAAGTGAGGACAGGTCATGTGATAATTAAGTGAAGTTAGATCAGGTAGTAATTAAGTGAAGTCAGGTGAGGTGGTAGTTAAGTGAGGTGAGGTCAGATGGTAATTAGGTGAGGTGAGGTCAAGTGATATTTAAGTGAGGTCAGGTCAGTTGATAGTCAAGTGAGTTGAAGTCAGGTAGTAATTAAGTAAGGTGAGATAAGGAAGTAATTAAGTGAGGTCAGAACAGGTGGTAGTTAAGTGAGGTCAGGTCAGTTGGTAGTTAAGTGAAGGTCAGGTCAGGTAGGGTCACTGTTGACTCACAACACCCGTGACATAATCAAGGTGGAGGAACACAAACGATAATAATAAGGTGGGTGAGGTGGACACGCTCCTTCTCTACTGGGAAATTGCCTGACCAAAGAGTAGCGTGATGGTGGTAGTGCTGGTAGTTGTTCGTTTTATGATGGTAGCATGAGTAGTAGTGGTAGTTATGGTTGTAGCAAGAGTATGGGTGGTAGTCGTAGTTATGATGGTAGCATGAGTAGTAGTGGTAGTTATGGTTGTAGCAAAAGTAGTGGTGATAGTCGTATGATGGTAGCATGGGTTGTAGTGGTAGTTATGGTTGTAGCAAAAGTAGTGGTGATAGTCGTAGTTATGATGGTAAAATGGGTTGTAGTGATAGCTATGGTTGTAGTAATAGTAGTGGTGATAGTCGTAGTTATGATGGTAACATGAGTAGTAGTGGTAGTTATGGTTGTAGCAAAAGTAGTGGTGATAGTCGTATGATGGTAGCATGGGTTGTAGTGGTAGTTATGGTTGTAACAAAAGTAGTGGTGATAGTCGTAGTTATGATGGTAACATGGGTTGTAGTGGTAGTTATAGTTGTAGCAATTAGTAGTTGTAGTAGTGGTAGTTATGATGGTAGCATGGGTAATATTGGTAGTTGTGGTTGTAGCAAGAATATGGGTGGTAGTGGTAGTTGTGGTTGTAGCAAGAGTATGGGTGGTAGTGGTAGTTGAGGTTGTAGCAGGAGTATGGGTGGTAGTGGTAGTTGTGGTTGTAGCAAGAGTATGGGTGGTAGTGGTAGTTGTGGTTGTAGCAGGAGTATGGGTGGTATTGGTAGTTGTGGTTGTAGCAAGAGTATGGGTGGTGGTAGTAGTTGTGGTTGTAGCAGGAGTATGGGTGGTAGTGGTAGTTGTGGTTGTAGCAAGAGTATGGGTGGTGGTGGTAGTTGTGGTTGTAGCAAGAGTACGGGTGGTGGTGGTAGTTGTGGTTGTATCAAGAGTATGGGTGGTAGTGGTAGGTGTGGTTGTAGCAAGAGTATGGGTGGTAGTGGTAGTTGTGGTTGTAGCAAGAGTATGGGTGGTGGTGGTAGTTGTGGTTGTAGCAAGAGTATGGGTGATAGTGGTAGTTGTGGTTGTAGCAAGAGTATGGGTGGTAGTGGTAGTTGTGGTTGTAGCAAGAGTATGGGTGGTAGTGGTAGTTGTGGTTGTAGCAAGAGTATGGGTGGTAGTGGTAGTTGTGGTTGTAGCAAGAGTATGGGTGGTGGTGGTAGTTGTGGTTGTAGCAAGAGTATGGGTGATCGCCATTAAGACGATAGAGTAAAAATTTATGAGTCTACATCTTATATTTCCTAAACATTTATGTATCTAACACCTTCATACACGTTTATGTATCTCATGATCATGAACAATATACGTCTCTCTCTCTCTCTCTCTCTCTCTCTCTCTCTCTCTCTCTCTTGTTTCCTATCATATTTTCATGTACCTGGAGATCCTCTTATACAGATACATAATTTGCTGTATCCATTCTGTGCCATGTATATTTCTCATGGCCCGAGAGAGAGAGAGAGAGAGAGAAGACTTACATCGTTTCAATAATTCAGCATCACGTTCCCGGAACGTGTAAAGGGATTCTTGCTCCAGTTGTATTTTTGCATTTACTTGTGTTATTTCTCAGTGGGATGAATCTCCTGCCTGTCCGGAATGCGGCGTTTTCATGCGCGCGCGCGCGCGTGTGTGTGTGTGTGTGTGTGTGTGTGTGTGTGTGTGTGTGTGTGTGTGTGTGTGTTTGTACGCGTATTCTTCAGGCAGATAATGACTTGTGAGGTAGGAAGCTCGGTAAGTTACACAGACTTCATCATGGACGTCTGAATGAACCGTCTCCACTATCCTCCTTCTTTACTCTACCAGCCACCTCTCTGTCTCCTCCACTCACAACCCTCCTCTCACCATCCCACTTCCTCCTCACTTTCCTTCACCCACTTTCCCATACCACCCCTCCTCCTCCTCCTCCACCTCCCACTCTCTTCCTCCTTTTCCTCCTTCTCTCACTCTCCTACTCCTCCTCTTCCTACTCTTCACTCTGCCAGCTCTGCTTGTGTGCGGTGGTAAGCCAGCTTGTCATACTTGAGTGGCTGCCTAATTAACCTGGTCAGGTGGGCTTCTTCAGAATATTACCACCTGTTACCTTCATATATTATTAGATTTAATTTTATTTTATCTAGATACGCTTTTCTTATTTTATTTTCTTCTAATTCTCTTTTAATTTGTTTTTATTAATATTACTGTTTATTCTGTTTTTAATATTTTTGCATTTATTTTATTAAGTTTACTTATATATTGTATTCTATGATATTGTCTTCGTAATGTGTGTGTGTGTGTGTGTGTGTGTGTGTGTGTGTGTGTGTGTGTGTGTGTGTGTGTGTGTGTGTGTGTGTGAGAGAGATTAATTGATTGATTGCTGACAGGTAGACTGACCCACTCACTAACTGGCCAACACACACACAGGCATGAATACACCAATACACCCACACATACACCCTCACACTCCAACAAACACACCCACACACCCTTACACACACACACACACACACACACACATACACACACACACACACACACACACACACACACACACACCTTCACACCAACACACTCCCTCAAACACACCCACACTCCATTACAGCCACACACTCTCACAAACACACCCACACTCCTTTACAGCCACACACTCTCACAAACACACCCCTTGAAGGATACTACCTCCTAGCGCCACACACTCCTACAGGATACTGCCGCTGGTTCATTAGTGGAGTGGGTGGTACACGGACCGGTTCTTCGGGGATCGTAAAGATGTTCCCGTGACCACCAAGGACTCACTTGTGTTAACTCCTTGGCTTAATATACTTCTTGGTTATATTGGTGTGTGTGTGTGTGTGTGTGTGTGTGTGTGTGTGTGTGTGTGTGTGTGTGTGTGTGTGTGTGTGTGTACGAGAAAGCAAGAAAGATAGAAAGGGGAACACAGAGTTATAAAGAGAGAGAGAGAGAGAGAGAGAGAGAGAGAGAGAGAGAGAGAGAGAGAGAGAGAGAGAGAGAGAGAGAGATCTAAGCACAGGTAATAAACACATAAGTTACACCTAAGACACACAGTAGCCGATCTCATTACTAAGAGAAAATAACACCTGTGTATATCTTCTTTAACAGTTATGATACTCTCTCCTTTCTCCCACACACTCTCTCACTGTTCCCTCACTCTATTTTTGTCTCTCTACACACACACACAGACACACACACACACACACACACACACCGAAGTAAACATATGGAGAAGAGGATCCACCAACTCGTCCTTGCTAAGAAGATAAGAAAAGGGATAGAAGACCAACAACCAACCCAGTGTTAATCTTCCAAGAGCCTAACAACTCCTGTCTTCACCATATGTTTACCAGGTCAACAGGCCAGGCGAGGAGAGACCAACTACATGATCCTATCTCACCTCACCCAACCTTCCCTCTTCTCAATGGCGCCTCTGCTCTTCATGCTACACTGGCTTTCCTGAGAGTAATTTTTTTTTTCCCTAGCCCAATGATGTAGTGATAAGTTCTTCCTCGGGTGAGAATCTGTGTGTGTGTGTGTGTGTGTGTATGTGTGTGTGTGTGTGTGTGTGTGTGTGTGTGTGTGTGTGTGTGTGTGTGTTGGTCGTTGTCCGTTCTTTTGGTGTCTAGAGCCCCCATTTAAGTCCTCCTCCTACGGTAAGAGCTTAGGTACTCACGACCACCTCAGATTCAAGGCCTTAAGCCCCCTGCGGCATCTACAGCCCAGTCCTCCTACACCACCTTTAACATCCGAAACGTTTACTATCACTACTTCTTCCATTAACCCCCTTAGGGAGTCGTCTACAACCAGCACCTCCCCTTCCGTTTAATTCCCTAGGCGTCTACAAAGATTTCTTCTCCTTCCATTAAACCATTAGACTTCTACAGGAAACACTTCATATTCCATTAACTTGTAGAGCCATTATCATCCCCTTCCTCCTCCTCCTTCTGTACTGCCTCCTCCTTTACTGCCGCCTCCTCTTCCTCCTCCAGACTGAAACCTCTAAACGGCTGTCTCCTCTACCATTTAACCCCAACGCTTCTAACCACCTCACACCTCCACCACATTTTTTAATACGTCTCCCTCATTTCTTACTCCTCGCTTGGTCAATCCTGTGATCTCTCTTAACACTCCTGAACACATACAGTACACGATCCCCCTATGTTGGTGTGTAGACGAGAGATAATCTACACCTTTTTACACACGTATCTTTCTCTTTATCTTCGCTATACACTTGTAGGTTTTGTTACGAATGTTTTTTTTTTGCTCTCTCTATCTCTCTCTCTCTCTCTCTCTCTCTCTCTCTCTCTCTCTCTCTCTCTCTCCTACACACATCTCCCTCACTCTCCCTCTGTCGGCAGTTCACAAGGTCTCTCCACATCTTGTAATCTTCATAAGACTCGACCCATCCCCCCTCCCCCCCCCCCCACCCGCTTACACCCCTTCCACCCTTACATGAGTTCTGCCGCCGTCACCACCACCACACCACCACCACCACTACACCACCACACCACCACTCCACTACCACTTCACCACCACCACACCACTGCCGCCATCATCATCGGGTTCACAGTGGTAGACGAGATACAGGGAAACAATTCTTCTACCGCATCTCATTGACAGTCTGCGTCGCCTCCCTCCCTCCCTCGGGAACTCTTAGAGAGGCGCGGAGGGAAGGAGGGAGGGAGGGTGCAGAGAGTAGAAGACTCTTAAGAATGCTATCCTCCCTCAGTTTCTTCCTTCTTCTTTATCTTTCTCCATCTTCAGCTGATGGAGGAAGCTGTTGGTGAAGGGAAATGATGAAGGGAACTTTTGATGGGAGCTGGTGAAGGAATGGGTGAAGAGGTGTCTGAAGGAAGCTGGTGAAGGAGTGGGTGAAGGAAGCTGGAGGAGAGGTGGGTGAAGGAAGCTGGTAAATTAAGCTGGTGAAGGAGTGGTTGAAGAAAGCTGGTGAAGGAAATTAATAGAAGAAACTAGGCTAGAGGGAGTTAGTAGAGGGAAGAGTGAAGGAAGGAAATAAAGAAGGAAGGAGGAGTTAACCCAGTGAGGTGTGAACTATGAAAGGTTAACAGGATTTACGACTTTGGAAAATGAGCCAACCACAAATACAATTCCCTGTATATGGTGTGTGAGGTGTGAGGGAATGAGGAGGTGTGAGGGAATGAGGAGGTGTGAGGGAATGAGGAGGTGTGAGGGAATGAAGAGGTGTGAGGGAATGAGGAGGTGTGAGGGAATGAGGAGGTGTGAGGGAATGAGGAGGTGTGAGGGAATGAGGAGGTGTGAGGGAATGAGGAGGTGTGACGGAATGAAGAGGTGTGAGGGAATGAGGAGGTGTGAGGGAATGAGGAGGTGTGAGGGAATGAGGAGGTGTGAGGGAATGAGGAGGTGTGAGGGAATGAGGAGGTGTGAGGGAATGAGGAGGTGTGAGGGAATGAAGAGGTGTGAGGGAATGAGGAGGTGTGAGGGAATGAGGAGGTGTGAGGGAATGAGGAGGTGTGAGGGAATGAGGAGGTGTGAGGGAATGAAGAGGTGTGAGGGAATGAGGAGGTGTGAGGGAATGAGGAGGTGTGAGGGAATGAGGAGGTGTGAGGGAATGAGGAGGTGTGAGGGAATGAGGAGGTGTGAGGGAATGAGGAGGTGTGAGGGAATGAGGAGGTGTGGGGGAATGAGGAGGTGTGGGGGAATGAGGAGGTGTATAGTCTATGATCACAAGGCTTTAAAATATCAACTAAAAAAAACTACACATTCCGATTTATAAGCTGTGATGGAATCGACTGTCGACTGATGAAACACGAACGAACAAATGAACAACAAATATTCTTAAACACGAACAAATGAACAAGAAACATTCTAAAACACGAACTAACAACTAAGAAACATTCCACAACACGAACAAATGAACGTCATATTGTACAACGCTGACCATTTAATTAAGTAAAGAACAACATGTGAATGAAGAGTGTAAACCTGTGAGCTCGAGGAGTACAAAATATGAACTGTGAACTCTGAGAAGGAACCCGAGGCCTTACACCAGGTAGAAACAGCGGCAACAGTTAAAGGGGGCACAATCACTCACAGGTGTAGTACATGTCCCTACCGTCACCTTGCTTACTGTATGCCATGCTATAATACACTATTTTGATGCTGTGAAGATGATGGTTAGGTTAGGTTAGGTTAGGTGAAGCAATAAGGTGTTTCATTCATTAGTCTTTCTAGGTTAGGTTAGGTTAGGTTAGGTTAGGTGAAGCAATAAGGTGTTTCATTCATTAGTCTATATAGGTTAAAGGGCTACTGCTAATGTGTTGAAGTAGTTAAGTTAATGATGTCTTAGGTATATTTATCGATATTTGTAAGTTAAGGTAAAGTCTTTTAGGTTAATGACTATTTAGGTATTATATCTGAGTTAAATTATTATTAATACATTTATAAGTTAAGGATCAATTGGTCCTACATGTAATTAACTTTATGTTTATGGGTAAGTTAAGAAGGTTTGAGGTACTGTATACGTGACTTAGTTAAATACATAGTAGATATAGAGTGAAATTCACCAAGGTTAATGAGCAACTGAAAATAAATTACAAAAAAGGGTAACGCTTCATTATCCAGCTTCTTCCATTAACTTATTTTTCTCTAAAATTTTTCTTTTGTAAATTGAGAAATAATTAAGAAGGTACATAATGATCAACACGATAATTATGTTTGTTAATTGACTTTAAGCGTTTTGGAGTCTTATAATTAGCTCTCAATAAAGTTTTAAGGAGATCAAGAACTCCCAAGAGGCTGTTGGAAAGAGGCCTATTGACCGTGTGTGTGTGTGTGTGTGTGTGTGTGTGTGTGTGTGTGTGTGTGTGTGTGTGTGTGTGTGTACGCCCTCTCCCCACCCTCATATTCACAGACATAAACAGAGAGTCCCTTCCCCCACCTGTACTACCAGCATCCTCTCATCTCCTCCTTTTAATTCAAACGTCAAAAAGGCTAGTCGGTCCTATCCCTCTCTCTCTCCATCCCTCCCTCCTTCCTCATCTCCCCTAATACAGACGCTGAAAAGTATGTCTAGTCATATCCCCCTCCCAACACACAAACACACACACACACACACACACACACACACACACACACACACACACACATACACACACACACACACCGCTCTCTCTCAAAGACACAGACACAGCGTCACGCATCACTAGAGGTGGGTATACCAGCTTCGCTACTTGTGTATCTGGGGAAAAATATACAAAAGTGTATTGATCGTCGGATTCGTCTCTCTCTCTCTCTCTCTCTTTCTCTCTCTCTCTCTACTTGCTTGCTTCTTCATCATCCTTTACCCCAAAACTCCCACAGAGGTAAAAATGACTCGGCATATGTATTCTGGATGTGGTGGTTGGTGGCCAGGAAGGTGTTGAGTTTGGTAGTGGTGGTAGTTGATAGTGGTAGTGGTGGTAGTGATGGTTGTGGAAGTAGTAAGGATGGTGATACGTCGGTGATGGTAACGGTGATAGTTCGTGGTGGTAGAGATGGTTGTAGTAGTAGTGGTTGTAGTAGTGGTGGTAGTAGTGGTGGTAGTAGTGGTTGTAGTAGTGGTGGTAGTAGTGGTGGTAGTAGTGGTGGTAGTAGTGGTGGTAGTAGTGGTGGTAGTAGTGGTGGTAGTAGTGGTGGTAGTAGTGGTTGTAGTAGTGGTGGTAGTAGTGGTGGTAGTAGTGGTTGTAGTAGTGGTCGTAGTAGTGGTTGTAGTAGTGGTGGTAGTAGTGGTGGTAGTAGTGGTGGTAGTAGTGGTTGTAGTAGTGGTTGTAGTAGTGGTCGTAGTAGTGGTTGTAGTAGTGGTGGTAGTAGTGGTGGTAGTAGTGGTGGTAGTAGTGGTTGTAGTAGTGGTGGTAGTAGTGGTGGTAGTAGTGGTGGTAGTAGTGGTGGTAGTAGTGGTGGTAGTAGTGGTGGTAGTAGTGGTGGTAGTAGTGGTGGTAGTAGTGGTGGTAGTAGTGGTGGTAGTAGTGGTGGTAGTAGTAGTGGTAGTAGTGGTGGTAGTAGTGGTTGTAGTAGTGGTTGTAGTAGTGGTGGTAGTAGTGGTGGTAGTAGTGGTGGTAGTAGTGGTTGTAGTAGTGGTGGTAGAAGAGAACACAAACATTATCACCCCAAACCTCAAATCATCCTCATTAGGTGTCACAACATTATACACCTGTAATTCATTAATTAACATTACCTGTACCACTGATATTCACATTTAAAAATACCTACACAGATAGACACTAAGTATACAGAATATACACTAAGCACACAGGATATAACTGTACACTAAGCACACAGGGTATACACTAACTACACAGGGTATACACTAAGTACACAGGGTATACACTAACTACACAGGGTATACACTAAGTACACAGGGTATACACTAAGTACACAGGGTATACACTAAGTACACAGGGTATACACTAAGTACACAGGGTATACACTAAGTACACAGGGTATACACTAAGTACACAGGGTATACACTAAGTACACAGGATATACACTAAGTACACAGGGTATACACTAAGTACACAGGGTATACACTAAGTACACAGGATATACATTCATTACACAGGATATACACTAGGTACACAGGATATACACTAAGTACACAGGGTATACACTAAGTACACAGGGTATACACTAAGTACACAGGGTATACACTAAGTACACAGGGTATACACTAAGTACACAGGATATACACTAAGTACACAGGGTATACACTAAGTACACAGGGTATACACTAAGTACACAGGATATACACTAAGTACACAGGATATACACTAAGTACACAGGGTATACACTAAGTACACAGGGTATACACTAAGTACACAGGATATACACTAAGTACACAGGGTATACACTAAGTACACAGGATATACACTAAGTACACAGGGTATACACTAAGTACACAGGGTATACACTAAGTACACAGGGTATACACTAAGTACACAGGATATACATTCATTACACAGGATATACACTAACTACACAGGATATACACTAAGTACACAGGATATACATTCATTACACAGGATATACACTAACTACACAGGGTATACACTAAGTACACAGGATATACACTAAGTACACAGGATATACACTAAGTACACAGGGTATACACTAAGTACACAGGGTATACACTAAGTACACAGGGTATACACTAAGTACACAGGGTATACACTAAGTACACAGGATATACACTAAGTACACAGGGTATACACTAAGTACACAGGGTATACACTAAGTACACAGGATATACACTAAGTACACAGGATATACACTAAGTACACAGGGTTTACACTAAGTACACAGGGTATACACTAAGTACACAGGGTATACACTAAGTACACAGGATATACACTAAGTACACAGGATATACACTAAGTACACAGGGTATACACTATGTACACAGGGTATACACTAAGTACACAGGGTTTACACTAAGTACACAGGGTATACACTAAGTACACAGGGTTTACACTAAGTACACAGGATTAACACTCTCTGTAATAGCAAAGTACATTAGATAAATTAACATGAACAATTATTAAAAAATACACATATATTTTGTAGATTCAGATGACAATTGTTTATTTTTAATGTATTTTTATATATTTTTTTTACAGGTTAAGTCCAAGAACTCAACACAAAATATGACAGATATATTACACGAGATAAAAAGAGAGAGAAACACCTGTCTGACGTCAATCTGAATGTCAGGTGTTATGTCTGTTAGTTGATGTGGTTTAGGGGCATGTCTGTTAATTACTGTCTGGGGCATGTCTGTTAATTGGTGTGGTTTGGGGCATGTCTGTTAATTACTGTCTGGGGCATGTCTGTTAATTGGTGTGGTTTGGGGCATGTCTGTTAATTACTGTCTAGGGCATGTCTGTTAATTGGTGTGGTTTGGGGCATGTCTGTTAAGTACTGTCTGGGGCATGTCTGTTAATTGCTGTGTCTTATGGCATGTCTGTTAATTGCTGTGATTTAGGGCATGTCTGTTAATTGCTGTGATTTACGGCATGTCTGTTAATTGCTGTGATTTAGGGCATGTCTGTTAATTGCTGTGATTTAGGGCATGTCTGTTAATTGCTGTGATTTAGGGCATGTCTGTTAATTGCTGTGATTTAGGGCATGTCTGTTAATTGCTGTGATTTAGGGTATTTTTGTGAGTTACTAAAGTCCTGTTAACTTCTTTAAGCTTAAATCAGGTTAATATGGATATCAAATAAGTTACCGTGGTTATTAAATGAGTTATTGTGGATATCAAATAAGTTACCGTGGTTATCAAATGAGTTACCGTGGTTATCAAATGAGTTACCGTGGTTATCAAATAAGTTACCGTGGTTATTAAATGAGTTATTGTGGATATCAAATGAGTTACCGTGGTTATCAAATGAGTTACCGTGGTTATCAAATGAGTTACCGTGGTTATCAAATAAGTTACCGTGGTTATTAAATGAGTTATTGTGGATATCAAATGAGTTACCGTGGTTATCAAATGAGTTACCGTAGTTATCAAATGCGTAACTGTGGATAACAAATGAGTTACCGTGGTTATCAAATTCGTAACTGTGGATAACAAATGAGTTACTCTCACTGCTTGTACGTGCCTTTGAAAAGGACTGTAATTATTCTCAGTAAAGAATCATATTATTATTATTATTTTTCAGCTGTTTGGCAAATGCATTCAACTATTTATTTTTGCTAACGTAATATGAAGGAAATTATTACGTTCATCCATTACTATTATAAAAAAAACATATATTTGTAATTGACACATTTTAAAATTAAATAAAATACATAATTTTATATTTTCAAATATTCATTTTAATGATACCGAGATTTTTTTAAATTTTTCTTGTTAAAATTTTTCACTACCTATTAAAAAAAATTTCTGTGATATATTTCGAGCAATATTGATCTGGTAAATAGATTATATCATAGATAGATTTTTATCTCATAATAATACCTACAAAAATATATCATACATCTAGAAATATATAGAAAGTTATCATCAGTAAAATAGTGTAATATATTAGTCAGAGAAAATTACTTTCACCTTTAATAGAGGAAAAATAACTACAGGTCTCTTTTATTTTCTATATTATATTTTTACGATAAAAACCTTCGCTATCCAGTCAAGGTAATTTTATTTATACCAATAATTTTCTTTCTTATTTTCAAACACTGTAAGAATAACTTTGGGTGAGGGAGAATTCTCGTTTTTTTTTTTTTTTTTTACTTTTAGACGTTTTTATGTTTCCTGAAAATCGTTAGGGACAACAAATATTATGAATACCTTCTGTTGTTATTGCAGACTTTTGTTTACTTATGCATACATGTCGGGTACGTCTATATAGGTACATACGTAAAAAAGTATACATATACAAACAATAACAGACAGACACAGAGCACCAGGGTTTGAAAGATCATGACTGACAGGGTCAACATTTCAACAAACATCTCAAGATTCTCTCGCTTCCAATTCTGATCACGACCTGAGATATGAGTCAGGCTTACTGGGTCCATCTGTCACCACCACCTGCTTCTACTGCTCACACACACACACACACACACACACACACACACACACACACACCACACTCTTCCTTTCGGTCTCTCACTCTCTCTTTCTCTCTCTCTCTCACCCCCCTTTCCTATTCTCGCGTCTCCTCCCCCTCCCACCCTCTTCCCCATCTCCTTCCCGTCCCCTCCCATCTACCTTCACATTCCCTCCCACATCCACCCATTCATACTATTAAGTATTTTTGTATCAATTGCAATGACCTATAATTCAATTTTTTTTAAATGCACTTTCATGTTTCCAAATAACCCATCAAACATATCCGACCCTCCTACCCCTGTCCCTCCTACCCCTGTCCCTCCTTCCCCTCTCCTTTCTCCCTTCTCCCCCTCTCCCTTCTCCCCCTCCTCGCTTCCCCCTCCTCCCGAAATCAGTAAAACCCAGACAAGCTTGTTTTATTTTTATGACTTCCATTGTCTCGCTGATAGACAGACACGTAAATTAAAAAAGAGATGATAGAAATAGATGAACTGAAAAATTGACTAAGATGAATGTTTAGAAATATATATATACACGTTTTTCTCCTTCAGTGCAGCTGGTAATTACAGGTGTTAATTAGCTAAGGAAATAGCCACCTCACGTTCATGGTGTGTATCTCTCCCTCACCTGCCCGTCTGTCTGTGTCTGTGTGTGTGTGTGTTTTGTAAAGATTAATTATTTTCTGTTAGGTTATAAATGATTCCAATAACAAGGAGGGTGGAGAGAGACAGACAGACAGACAGCCAGACAGACAGACAGACAGACAGACAGCCAGACAGACAGACAGACAGACAGACAGACAGACAGATATACAGACAGACAGGCAGCGAGAGAGATAGAGATAGAGAGAGAAAACTTTAAATGTGTCTGAAATCAACTCCTAAAGTTAGGACAAACTTCAGCTTCCAGTGAGCAAATTTGGTGAGAGAAGTAGTGAGGGGAACTAAACGAACCCAATAAAGAGAGACAAGCGAATAAGAGAGAAAAAGAGGATATGGAAGAAGGAATAACAAAAAAGAAAAAAATACTATGTAGAACGGAAAGGAATTAGAAAGAGAATGAAGATGAAGTTATAGAATTAGGAAAAAGAAAGATAGGAAATGAGAGAGACAATGGAATAAAGATAATAATAGAAGGAGAAGGATCAGTAAAGAAAGAATAAGAAAGAGGAAGAAATTAAAAGAAGAAAGACAAACGGAAAGAGAGAAAAATAAGAAAATAAAATCAGGAACAGAAAAAAAAGAAGAGGGAAATGAAGAGCAAAAACATAAAAGAAAATTAAAAGTAATTAGATCGGATACTCAGATGCAAAGGAATAAGGAGAAACCAAGAGAATGAGACAAGAGAATATGACGCAGAGAGAAGGAGAGAGGGTTGGAGGAGTGGGGAGGAAGGCAGGAAGTAAGAGGGGGGGGTGAGGTGAAGGAGAGGGACAGGAGAGGGGGAGAGAGAGGGGAAAGAAGGAGAGAATGGAGGAGAGAGAGAGAGAAGAGTAAGGCAGGAAATAAAGATGGAAAGAACAAAGAAAGAAAGAACAAAGAAAGGGATCAACGAAAGCAGTGAAGCATGAAGTTGGTCTATAATACAGACCTTTGGAATCTGGCCCATGTAAATTGGTCTATCATCAGGTAACCATTATAGAAAATTCACCGTCGAGAGGCTGGCGAGTATCGGCAGGCTTGGACAGGCAACATGGGGCGTGTGTGTTGTGTACGGGTGGTCAAGACGTGTGCCAATGAGAGATGGTTGAGAGATTGCTTTTGGCTTTGGTTTCTCTCTCTCTCTCTCTCTCTCTCTCGCTCTCTCTCTCTCTCTCTTTCATTTTCTATTGCTCATTATCGTCTTAAATCTCTCTTTTGTTCTCATATTCTCCTAACTCCATCCCCTTCTCCTTCCCTTCCTCCCACCATTCCCCACACCCCTCCTCTAACACCCCTCGTCCTCCTTCCCCTACTATAAACTTTCTCACCAAAGAAAGATAAATAGATTACAACCTTCAGTAACCATCCACCCCAAAAAAAAGTTAAGAGTGAGAAAAAAAAATTGTATTCTAGTCTCTACTTTCTTTTACGTTGGGTAAATAATATAAAGACCAACACACACACACACACACACACACACACACA
>CAUDMG010001133.1:117500-165000 GCA_958450375.1 Homarus gammarus | reverse complement strand
TTGAATGTCATAACTGAATGGATTTGGGGATTTTAGTTTATGGGAACGACAGTGAGTTTAACGGTACCTTCCTTGAGTACGTTAAATCAACCCATTGAGTACGATCATTTCACCCTTTGAGGACGAACATTTTAACTCCTTGAATTCAATAATTTATCCCTTTAAATACAATAACTTAATCCCCCGGGCACGATAATCTAACCCATAGAGTACTATCATTTAAACATCTGAGTACGATCATTTGAGTACAATAACTTACCCCTTTGAGTACAATAACTTAATCCCCTGAGTGCGATAATCTAACTCTTTTAGTACAATAACTTCCAGTACAATACCTGATCCCTTGAGTACAATGTATTAACTGCAGTCATGGCAATTTTCTTTCTTGAGTATAATGGTACTATAGTCAAGGGGTTAATTCATCGTACTCTCGCCCCGACTAGACCATCTCTCGTCCCGATTCGACCATCTCTCGCCCCGACTAGACCATATCTCGCCCCGACTCGACCATCTCTCGCCCCGACTCAACCATCTCTCGCCCCGACTCAACCATCTCTCGCCCCGGTTTGACCATCTCTCGCCCCGATTCGACCATCTGTCGCCCCGACTAGACCATCTCTCGATCCAACTCAACCATCTCTCGCCCCGACTCGACCATCTCTCGCCCCGACTCGACCATCTCTCGCCCCGACTCAACCATATCTCGCCCCGACTCAACCATCTCTCGCCCCGATTTGACCATCTCTCGATCCAACTCAACCATCTCTCGCCCCGACTCGACCATCTCTTGACTTAACTCAACCAAATCTCGCCCCGACTCGACCATCTCTCGCCCCGACTCGACCATCTCTCGCCCCGACTAGACCATCTCTCGATCCAACTCAACCATCTCTCGCCCCGACTCGACCATCTTTTGACTCAACTCAACCATCTCTCGCCCCGACTCGACCATCTCTCGCCCCGACTCGACCATCTCTCGCCCCGACTCGACCATCTCTCGCCCCGACTAGACCATATCTCGCCCGGACTCGACCATCTCTCGCCCCGACTCAACCATCTCTCGCCCCGACTCAACCATCTCTCGCCCCGACTCAACCATCTCTCGCCCCGATTTGACCATCTCTCGCCCCGACTCGACCATCTCTCGCCCCGACTCGACCATCTCTCGCCCCGACTCGACCATCTCTTGACTCAACTCAACCATCTCTCGCCCCGACTCAACCATCTCTCGCCCCGACTCAACCATCTCTCGCCCCGATTTGACCATCTCTCGCCCCGACTCGATCACCTCTTTTCCGTTTGCCTGTCTATTCCCTTCCTCTTCTTCTTTCTCTCCTAGATATATATCCTTCACTATCTGTCCAATTCTTCCCTATTCATCTGTCTCTCCTCTTCCTTCTAAGCTTTCTTCCCTCTTCTATTTTTGCCTTTCTCCATTCTCGTTTCATTTCCTTCGCTTCTACACCCTCTTCTCACCTCTTCTATATTTTTCCTGCCTTCATCTTTTTCTTCCCTATTCTTCCCTTGCGTTAGTCACCCATCTTCTCCCACCTTACAAGACACTGAAGGTACGAATGGAATCACCAGGAGAGGATTTCAAGAGGTGTTCACTGAAAGCTTCTCCAAGCCTGCTACAAAATTTGGTTTTACACATGAGAGTATTAAGCAGGTAGAAGCCAGCTAAATGTAATTGCATTGGCTCCAGAGTTCTATTTTTTTCGTTTTTTTTCCTACCCGGTGGATCTTCAGCAGTAGATTGACTCTCCATTGGGTCTGTAGATTTTTTCTCCCAGGATAGTCTCCGCATTATCTTAACTTTGAATTGGATCTACGGATTGCTTTTACCAACGGAGTCTCAGCTTTAGTTTTCCTTTGAATTGGTTTCGCATATATTTTTTTCCTAGTGTAGCCTCAATGTTGGTCTAACATTGCATTAGCCGCACAGATTTTTTTTATTTTTCTCCCAGGGAGGTCTCCACATCAGATTGACTTGGTGTTGGCTTAACAGATTATTTTTCCCAGAGGATCGTCAGTTTCAGTTTAACTTTGTATTGTTTTTTTTTTCGGAGTCTAATGGCTTATAGGCTACACCGAATTTTGTTGTCCCATTAAGGTTTGTATAGTCACAGATATTTACTACATTGTCATTAACGTCCATGATATTTAATATCTAAGAGTTATCACAAAAAATGTGCTGTTATTGGTAAGAGCAAAGAGGTTTTACCTCTTTATTACAGCTTTCAAACAACTGTTGACAGCAGCTGTCATCAAAACAATACAGGAATTGAGCAACTCTTCCTATCGTGAATATCGAAAAAAATATCTCACCGAATTTTCTGCTGCAGATATATATATATATTTTTTTTAACTACAAACTTCAATCTCCGAGTCATCTAAAAAAAATCAAAACGAAATGGTTTTCGTGTCTGTTGTCTCTATGTTTACGGAGAAAATTTCATTAACTGAGAGCGATAATAAGTTGTTGCAGTTAATGGATCATTCTCTGTAACATTATAACCTAACTCAACATAACCTAACCGAGACCAACGGGTGCAGGAGGAGAAGGACGACTCTATGTAGCTTACTTGGAGGAGCAGTGGGGGGAGGAAAGGGGTAGGTGAAATAAAAGGAGGAGGAGGCAGGGTGGAGGGGAAGAAGGAGTAGAGAAAGGAGTAGGATGGGGGGAGTTGCAAGAGGAGGAAGAGCAATAAGAGATGCAGAAGGAAGGGGAGGAGCCCAAGTGTGTGTGTGTGTGTGTGTGTGTGTGTGTGTGTGTGTGTGTGTGTGTGTGTGTGTGTGTGTGTGTGTGTGTGTGTGTTTTAGTGTTATTAAAGGTAAGGTGTGAGACAAGACATCACACAGCCGAGACAACACAAAGCTGTCTTGTTTCTTCTCGGTAAGTGTCGTGTCAGGTATTCAAGGTAACATTTGCTGATTAATTTTGCCAACACATAGCCAGGTATACACACAGACACACACGTACACACATACGTACACACACACACACACACACACTCAAACCTCACCCTTCTAAGGTTACGATAAATAATCCACTATTTATACGTCAATTAAACACATGAACTTTTTACCTGTGAGAACTAAAATACCTGAACTTTACAAATAAATAATGAAACCCAAACATGTTCCGGGTACCAACAGGAGCAATTGACTGAGAAGTTGAGGCGAGTTAAGGGTAATTCTGTATGTATGTTGGTGATAGGATGAGGAAGGGATGTATAATAAGTATTGTATGTGTCTCAGTGTCTCTCCAGCCTCTTGTGTCTCAGTGTCTCTCCAGCCTCTTGTGTCTCAGTGTCTCTCTAGCCTCTTGTATCTCAGTATCTCTCCAGCCTCTTGTATCTCAGTGTCTCTCCAGTCTTTTGTGTCTCAGTGTCTCTCTAGCCTCTTGTATCTCAGTGTCTCTCCAGTCTCTTGTATCTCAGTGTCTCTCCAGCCTCTTGTGTCTCATTGTCTTTTCAGCCTCTTGTGTCTCAGTGTCTTTTCAGCCTCTTGTGGCTCAGTGTCTCTCCAGCCTCTTGTGGCTCAGTGTCTCTCCAGCCTCTTGTGTCTCAGTGTCTCTCCAGCCTCTTGTGTCTCAGTGTCTCTCCAGCCTCTTGTGTCTCAGTGTCTTTTCAGCCTCTTGTGTCTCAGTGTCTCTCCAGCCTCTTGTGTCTCAGTGTCTCTCCAGCCTCTTGTGTCTCAGTGTCTCTCCAGCCTCTTGTGTCTCAGTGTCTCTCTAGCCTCTTGTGTCTCAGTGTCTCTCCAGCCTCTTGTGTCTCAGTGTCTTTTCAGCCTCTTGTGTCTCAGTGTCTCTCTAGCCTCTTGTGTTTCAGTGTCTCTCCAGCCTCTTGTGTCTCAGTGTCTCTCCAGCCTCGTGTCTCTCAGTGTCTCTTCAGCCTCGTGTCTCTCAGTGTCTCTTCAGCCTCTTGTGTCTCAGTGTCTCTCCAGCCTCTTGTGTCTCAGTGTCTCTCCAGCCTCTTGTGTCTCAGTGTCTCTCCAGCCGCTTGTGTCTCAGTGTCTCTCTAGCCTCTCATCTCTCAGTGTCTCTCTAACCTCTCAGCTCTCAGTATCTCTCCAACCTCCCATCTCTCAGTATCTCTCCAACCTCTCATCTCTCATTATCTCTCCAACCTCTCATCTCTCAGTATCTCTCCAACCTCTCATCTCTCAGTATCTCTCCAACCTCTCATCTCTCAGTATCTCTCATCTCTCAGTATCTCTCCAACCTCTCGTATGTCTTAATATCTCATTCTATTCCTGACCCTTACTAACGGGTAATGTTGCAACCATTGTGTCATATCACATATAGATTAATGTCAGGCTTTTCTCGTCTCTGTTTTAATTCTTTATGTCTGTTCCTATTCTCTTCTTTGTCTGTGTCTGTCTGTGAGTGTGTGTGTGTGTGTGTCTGTGAGTGTGTGTGTGTGTGTGTGTGTGTATGTGTGTGTGTGTGTGTGTGTGTGTGTGAAGGGTTTATCTTCGTTTCTTTTGTCTGTGTCTGTCTCTGCGTGTGTCTGTATGGTTCATCTTCATTTCTTTTTTTGAATGTCTGTGTCTGTCTGTGAGTGAGTGAGTATTTTCATTATATGTATCTGGTGTCCGAGCTACTGAACTGAAGTATTGATCTGATGTAAATGACTTATTAAGTATGGTTGTTACCCCCCCCCTCCACCCCCCCCCCACCACCCACACAAGAGACTCATACCAACCAAAAATCACCTCAAAATAATTACCCACTAATATCTATTCATTCATCTCCCAAACTAACATATTTCCCCATTTGTTTATATTTATTTCCCCCTCCCCTCCTCCCCCCCCCCCCCCCCCCCCAGGACATTGCCAGAACGAGCATCAGAGGTTGGTGATCGGAAACACGACTCAAGAAGCCTGTGGCGGCCGTTTGTGTAATGGGGGAACTGAACTTAGAATGTCGTCAGGGCGGCTCTAGCTGTGGAAGTTTAATGATGGAAGTTGTGTGTGAAATGTAAAGCCTTTATCGGTGACATTTTTCCTGGGGTTTTGTGGTATATATATATAAAATGGTATTTCTGGGGGCTGCTTGGTGTTGTTGTGTTGTGTTGTGTTTGTGTTGTGTTGGGTAGTGTTGTGTTGTGTTTGTGTTGGGTAGTGTTGTGTTGTGTTCGTGTTGTGTGGTGTTGTGTTTTTGTTGTGTTGTGTTTTTGTTGTGTTGTGTTTGCGTCTGTGTTGTGTCAGTAGGTAGGTGGGGGGGGGGGGGAGGTGGCAGGTCAGACATCCAGCCACTACTTTGTCAACCACCCCATACCACTTTTTCTCTTCGTGTGTGTGTGTGTGTGTGTGTGTGTGTGTGTGTGTGTGTGTGTGTGTGTGTGTGTGTGTGTGTGTGTGTGTGTGTGTGTGTCGTTAATTAAACAAGGAAAGTCAGTCGTGTTGAGGATGTGGGGGTTAGGAAGGAGAGAGGAAGGGGAGAGAGGAAGGGGGAGGGAGGGAGGGGGAGAGAGGGAGGGGGAGAGAGGGAGGGGGAGGGAGGGAGGGGGAGAGAGGGAGGGGGAGAGAGGGAGGGGGAGAGAGGAAGAGGGAGGGAGGTTGGAGGGAGGAAGGGGGAGGGAGGGAAGGGGAGAGAGGAAGGGGGAAGGAGGGGGAGGGAGGGGGGCACGACACATGTTATTATCGGTAACCTCTGAACGAGAATGCCATCCTCCTGGTACCTTTATTCTCTATAACATCCTGGGTAAAAAAAATGCATACCGAAAAAAGAAGGAAGAAGGGGAGGGGGAGGGGGAGGGGAAGGGGGAGGGGGAGGGGGAGAGAGGAGGGGGAGGGGGAGGAAGAAGGAGAGGGAGAGGGGGAAGGTGTATATTTTAACTCTCTTTGGTATCCTGAAACAAAATGCAAATACATGATTTTTTTTTTTATTGCTTTGTTGATGTATTTTCAAAACCATTTTTTAGGTTGGAATAGTTGTCCTGCTATTTGATGTCTGAGGGAGTATTTTTATTTATATTTAAGTTAGGAAGTTTAGGGCCGAGTATTGATTTATCTATGTAATTTTAAAACCTTTTTTTTTTATTGGGAGGGAGGGAGGGAGGATGCGAAGGGAAGGGAGGGAAGGGAGGGACAAGACGGAGATAGGAGGTGGGAGGGAAGTGGAGGGAAGAAGTATGGTTGTTGGGAGGGGTATGGAGGAGGTAAGTAGGAGGTGTGTGGGAGGTGGGGGGGAATAGGAGGGTTGAGAGGGAAAGAGGGATGTGGAAGAGAGGTGGATACAAGGTGTAGGCGGGTGGAGGAGGTGGAAGGTAGCGATGGTATGAGGTGGGGATTAAGAGAGGCTAGGTGGTGGGGATGGAGGGAGAATGGAAGATGGGGATAGAGGGACGGTATAAGGGAGGGAGGGAGGGAGGGAGGGAACGGTGTCATTTGAAAATAATGTTTTTTTTTATATCTACTGGGAAATATCTTTAGAAAGTTGGTTCATAAGCTTCACTATATGCTAATTAGTTTCCTATATTTAGTGTGAGTTTTATCAGCTTGATGTGCCTAAGCTTCTTGTTGTTGGGGATAGTTGTTGTTGTTGGGGATAGTTGTCGTTGTTGGGGATAGTTGTTGTTGGGGATAGTTGTCGTTGTTGGGGATAGTTGTTGTTGTTGGGGATAGTTGTTGTTGGGGATAGTTGTTGTTGGGGATAGTTGTTGTTGTTGGGTATAGTTGTTGTTGTTGGGGATAGTTGTTGTTGGGGATAGTTGTTGTTGCTGGGGATAGTTGTTGTTGTTGGGGATAGTTGTTGTTGGGGATAGTTGTTGTTGGGGATAGTTGTTGTTGTTGGGGATAGAGATTGTTGTTGGAGAAATTTTGTCACTCGACTCTACTATCTACACTCGGAGAAAAAAAATATTCAATCATGATCAAAACAATTAAACAGCTTTGATCAAAATAGCTTAAAGAACTCAATTTGGATCCCCAGAGTTCTCAGAGGCTGAAGGGAGGTAAAAGTGAACGCTAAGTCTTGATCAAGTGAGCGTAGAGTTTATCATTCCAAAGAATTTGATGATAAATCTCGCTAGAGGGACAAATTTTACGAGCTTTTTAACTTCTGACAGCAATATGAGGCCATAAAGCTGGAGGGAGGGAGGGAGGATGGGAGGAAGAAAGAGAAGGAAGGAGGAAGAGAAGGTGGGAGGGAGAGAAGGTGGGAGGGAGAAAGGGGGAGAGGGAGGTAAAGAGGGAGACCAGTCCTGACACTCAAAGACCAGTCCTGACACTCAAAGACCAATCCTGACACCCAAAGACCAGTCCTGACACCCAAAGACCAGTCCTGACACCCAAAGACCAGTCCTGACACTCAAAGACCAGTCCTGACACCCAAAGACCAGTCCTGACACCCAAAGACCAGTCCTGACACTCAAAGACCAGTCCTGACACTCAAAGACCAGTCCTGACACTCAAAGACCAGTCCTGACACTCAAAGACCAGTCCTGACACTCAAAGACCAGTCCTGACACTCAAAGACCAGTCCTGACACCCACAGACCAGTCCTGACACTCAAAGACCAGTCCTGACACTCAAAGACCAGTCCTGACACTCAAAGACCCGTCCTGACACTCAAAGACCAGTCCTGACACTCAAAGACCAGTCCTGACACTCAAAGACCAGTCCTGACACTCAAAGACCAGTCCTGACACTCAAAGACCAGTCCTGACACCCAAAGACCAATCCTGACACGATCGACCAAACAATATAACTTCCATAAAAGAAAATGAATGATTATCAAATACTAATTTTTTCCCCCGTCACTGGACTGTGTTTCTGATCACTTTGTCTCGCCTTTGTGTTTATTCTTTTATATTGGAGGGGAGGGAGAGGGGGGGTGGGGGTAGGGGGGGTATGGGTGTAGGGAGGGAGGGAGGGTAGTAATAATTGCTGTCTCTAAAGGTGTTTTCATTTGTGAGATTTTCTAATTGGATTTATCACCTGTTTTGTTTATTGACACGTGTCGTTTTACCTGGTAATTTTAATGGCATGGTTTATTGACTCTCTCTCTCTCTCTCTCTCTCTCTCTCTCTCTCTCTCTCTCTCTCACTGAAACCGTTCAACTGACTGCTCTTATCAAGGCACCGATATAAAACACAATTTCTCCTTTCTCCATCTCTCTTTTTTCTCCTCTATCTCTTAAGCATATAATTCTCCTCCAGAACGAATATATATATATATATCGAGAGATTTATAAATGATATATCTAGAAATACTCGTTGGTATTGAGCCTTGTTAGTTAAATTTACATTCTAATCATCGTCATATCATAGACTATTTATAATGTCCTTGTACCCTTGAACATTCAATACCTATGTGATTGCATATGATAGAAATAATTTGGAAATGTCGCTATAAAAGCTGATTAGTTGAGTTTTAGTAACAGTTGCTATGTATATTTCTAACTCTCAACATAACTACAATCTCTTATGATACATATTTATACTGGTTACAGGAGCAATAAGTTCTTAAATTACAAATACTGCACAGAAAGATAGATAGATAGATAGATAGATAGAGAGAGAGAGAGAGAGAGAGAGAGAGAGAGAGAGAGAGAGAGAGAGAGAGAGAGAGAGAGAGAGAGAGAGAGAGAGAGAGAGTATTATAAAATGTCCCCCAGATTGGCTTCCCTAAAATAGAAATTAACTGGAAAGTCACAGATAATTTGTGGCTTACAGTTCAGCCTCGGGCTTGACAAACCAATTAACTAACTGAAGCTGTGCCTCCCTAGTTACGACAACAAAATAGGAATCACAATAAATTGGGAGAAAATGGAACAATTGCTTCTATTATTATCAACGAAATAATAGTAATAATAATAATAATAATAATAATAATAATAATAATAATAATAATAATAATAATAAGAGAAAAATAACTTCTTTTATAAACACAAATTTATTCAGAGGTAATAAAGACAGAATCAAACATATCTGGTGTAACTCCAAATAAGATGAATAAATTACAAGTTAAAATAAAAAAAAAAAACGGCTAAATTTATCTTTCTCTATCAATATTTTTCCTGTGCACATTTGGCATCATGAATATAACAGAAAACCGCCCAAATTTCACGCCAGAGTGTTGTATGTCGCCCAAATTCCACGCCAGGATACTGAAAGTCGCCAAAATAGTCTGGTTTCATACATTAGGTAAAGTTTTAACTTACTTAGAGAAGTTTACGACGGTCTTATGAGCTTATGCCACACGTCAACACCAAGCTAACCACAGGGCAGAGATATATAGCGGGTTAGATCAGGGTTTTGAGACAGTAAAGATTCGTACAGCCATTTGTCCTCTCTTGAATGGCATTAAGTAAACGTTATCTAATCAAAGTAGAGCCTCTGTGTAGTTTGGATACCATTTTCAAGACATTTTAAGCTTTAGAGTTTAATTAATAATATCCAGTTTGATTCGATTTTCCATTTATATTTAGGAGAAACATTTCATCTGACGGACCATGTAGTGAAGTTATCGCAAGTCAGTGTCTTATGTCTGGCAGCGGTGCATGACGCCAATATACCCGGGTGTTGAAGTTGTCTTAACGTCCTTGGTTCTCCTCCTTACAATTCTATTACGTTAGATTAGGCGAGGAAAACATAAATTTCCGGATCGCTTTGACTCAGGCACACCGACCTCCACGCCTGCCACCTCTAAATATATTGTCTGTCAGTCAGGGTCTATTGTTTAGATGTTTTGAAATGGGATTTGAAATGCATTTTGCCCTGAACAGTGTTTGATCACACAAATCTGATGTTTACATGTGTGTGTGTGTGTTTCCCCTGTTGCCCTCCAGCTTCTGTTTTATTATTATTATTATTATTATTATTATTATTATTATTATTTTTATTTTTATTTTTATTTTTATTTTTATTATTATTATTGTTATTATTATTGTTATTATTATTATTATTATTTTATTTTTATTTTTATTATTATTATTATTATTATTATTATTATTATTATTATTATTATTATTATTATTATTATTATTGTTGTTGTTGTTGTTGTTGTTGTTGTTGTTGTTGTTGGTGGTGGTGGTGGTGTTTTTGTTATTGCTGTTACTACTATTCTTATTACTATTGCTTTATTATTTCTCTCTGACTGTCTTTCTCTGGTCAAAAGACACCGATACTACACCAGTGTTACCATACATAGTCAGACTCCAACAACAAGTGTATAAAAAAATAATACATAATTACCCGCCACCATATGATGACTTCCTGGCTAATTAAGTCTTTTGTTCTGGTCATAATAGAAACCCGTATAGTTAGTCACCCTCTCCAGGTGTGCATAGATGTGTGTCATTATTAATTAACACGTAACTTCTTCAGGCCACTATCAGGTAGCCTTGAAGGTAATAATATAGTATTTTGTTCTGGTATTCATTTAACGTCTACAGGTAAGGAGTAAGGTAATTAGTCTTTCCACAGGTGTGCATAGGTATGGTATTATTATTTTTTAACGGGTAACTTTATCAGATCATTTCCGGTGGTCTAAAATTAAATGTTTTGTTTAGTATAACGTTTTTTTCCGATTTTAGGTTAGGTTAGTTTCAGGTGTGCAGGTAAGGAGACTTATAATTAACCTTCCCAGGTGTATATATGTGTGAGTCACTGTTTATTAGTGTAAAAAATAATACAATTAGTCCCCCGTGTTCTTAACGAATAGATAACTCTGACTTAAACTCAACTAAACCATACTTTCAGGTAGTGACTTCAGGTGTACAGATGTCCAGCCTTATAATTAAAAATCCCAGGTGTAAAAATCACTCATGTGTGTCACTGTTTAGGTAATTATTGCAATGATATTATTCCCTGTGACATTAAAACGCTAATGACATTTGTTGTAATCGACTAAAATTAGACTTCCCATGTGGAAGGTATTATTATTATCAGGTATAAAGGTATAGAGAGAGTTATAATTAACCCTCACACGTGCGTATCTACCTGAAGCATTATGTGATTACTTCTGATGACCTTCTTGTGAACTTGTGGGACGAGTTGAATATTTTGTGTTATAGTGAGAGAATTAACATTTATTCTCTAATTTATTTTACTTTCTCTTTCTTTATTTTTTTTTTAGAAATACGAAAAAGACGAAGAAGTAAATAACCCAAACATTTAATTAAAATATCACTAATTAGCTACGGCCTAATTAATGATAATCACTATGAAATTAAGTTGATGTCAAAGTACTTGGTCATCTACGAACAAATTTAAAATCACTTCAGGTTAGAAAATACTTGCAAAATGTCATTAACTTCCCCGGCCATATAATAAAATAAAATATCGAATTCTTAAACAGACAAACTGGAGAGATTCATATTTTTTTTTAACATAGAGTCTAACCTAACCTAACCTAACCTAACCTAACCTAACCTAACCTAACTTAACCTAACCTAGCCTAACTTAACCTAACCTAACCTAACCTAACCTAGCCTAACTTAACCTAACCTAACCTAACCTAACCTAACCTAACCTAACCTAACCTAACCAACTTAAATCTAACCTAAACAAACCAATCCTAACATAAACTTGACCGAACTTAATCTAACCTAATACACTGTTTTAACGCGCAAATTCTAATCCTCCTTCTAATCCACGAGGGAGATTAGCTCAGATCTGCTCTAATTGACTCTCCGTTTTATTAGATTCTTAATTAAAGAACTAAATGATCTACTCACACAACTTTCCAATTACATAACCAAGTTTGTAACCTCGAATTCAATATTGTCGAAAGAGGGAAATTAGTTGAACCAAGAACTCCCTATGTAACAAACCGATTAATTGATGATGGATGAGTTGGGTTAATTTTGAGGCCGGGTTATGAGTCATTCAGGTAATTTATGTAGTAATTGGTGTTGTGAATATTACCTGGAATGATTTATATTGTGGGTTATTATTTAGTAGTGCTGTTATGTGTGTGTTTATCTATGTAAACATTCAGGTAAATTATATATTTATTACACACACACACACACACACACACACATACACACACAGACAGACAGACACACACACACACACACACACACACACACATACACACACACACACACACACTACTTAAGACTAGTAATTAACTGAATTAAAACCAGTGAAAATAGGAAAAAAAGAGTGGGAAACGGCCGAGGGAAGCCATTGTGCGTTTAACCTGCTTTGGGTGTAAAAGGTGTAGCGTGATGCAAATGGCGAGTCATGTTAGCGCTTAAGGTAAAAATGTTAGCGACGAACTTAAACAGAGAGGATCCCACATCCTTTCAACTTATTTTGGGCATAAAAGCTTCGGTAGAATGTAAATAGAGGTCGTGTTAGCGTAAAATTGTTAGCATCGAGTGTAAAAATGTTAGCGACTAGCGTAGAAGGAAAAAAATATTATTGAAAAACTGTAGTAATACTGGTAATATACTGTAGGCCGTTAGCGTAAAATGATATCTTGTAGCGACGAACGTAAATATATTAGAGACAAATGATAAAAGTTAGTAACGATCATGAAAGAAAGAAGAAAAAGGATAAGAACAGACGTATGAGTTATAAGAGTTCAACCAACCAAGAACAAACAAAAGCTCACACCTGTAAATTTTAGCCAATCAGGAACAGTTTTCAGTTGATGACGAATAGCAGAACAGCTGATACAACGTAAACAAATATATGAGCACTAATGTGAGTTCCCGGACAGATTTAATGATATGATACGAATTTATTACCTTAAATGAGCGCTATGACCATAAAATAAGAGTTTTTGTCAATATTTTGTCCACTACGATCATTTTCACTCTCGTCTAGGACTGAGTTTCATTTGTTTCTGATAAAGTTTCAGTTGTTTACAATGAAGTTTTATGAGTCTATGGTATAGTTTTACTTCCCCCTGACACAGTTTCATCTCTCTTTCTCCCTCTCTCTCTGTTTTCTCTCCTCTTTTTTGTCTGTCTCTCTTTCTCTTTTTCTCTCCTTTATCCATTCTCCCTTTCCCCATATTTTCTCCATCTCTCCCACTTTTTCTTATCTCCCTTCCTTCTCCCATCTCCTTTCATTTTCCATATTTTGTTATCTCCTTTTATTCTCTCATCTCTTTTCATTCTCTCCCCTTCTATTTTCTTATTTTCTCCCTCTATTTCCTATCTCCTTTCCTTCTCCCTCTTTCTTTTATCTCCTTTCTTTCTCTCAACTCTTTTCTCTCCCCCCCCCCCTTTTCTCTCGCCTAGGTGAGAACTTAGGGCACGGGGTCTATTCTCTCGGACTTCTCGTTTAGGAGACTGATGCTGAGAGACCTTTTCCTGTTTTCACGTTTGTAGAAAGTACAAATACTTTCTTTTTCTCTCACTCTCTCTTTCGGTCTGTGTATTTGTAGAGAGTAAAAATACACCTTTTTCTCTATAGATATATATATTTTTTTTTTTTTTATCCTCCCTCCACTCTCTCTCTCTCTCTCTCTCTCTCTCTCTCTCTCTCTCTCTCTCTCTCTCTCTAACACATGCAAATTAATAATTTCTTCTCTATTCTGGAATGAAAATGTGTTCTTGAGTAATGTGCGTATGTGCAGGTGTGTAGGTCATGTGCAGGTGTGTAGGTCATGCGCAGGTGTGTAGGTCATGTGCAGGTGTGTAGGTCATATGTAGGTGTGTAGGTGATGCGCAGGTGTGTATGTTATGTGCAGGTGTGTAGGTCATAGTACTAGAAGATATATGTAGAGAAAAATCAATTTAACTAAAACAAAATTTCAACATTACGAAATCTGCATAAAAAATACAAATACGAAAATAATGATACATAATGTAAATTAATCAAGTACCTGGTCGTCACCCACCTGTCTTTAACACCTGCTACGATCAGTTTAACTTCTGAAGAGTATAGCCATGGTGAAGTTATTAATATTGTCTAAATAACTGAATGAAAAAATTTGCTTGAAAGAAAATAAGAAAATCCTGTTACGAATTCATATATCTCATTATGTGAGTGTGAGTGAACTGGTCACGAGGAAAATGGAGTAAAGGCTGTCAGGTTCAGTTGAGTTAAGGATCATATAATTTCCCGATAAACATTCACTGGAACGAGGCTGATTTGCCTTCAAAAATCATCAGTGGCAGAGTGCGAGTTGAAGAGTGCGCGGCGGAGGTTCGCCAGGCGCGGGATCTGAGTTGAGTCGTGGGTGACGCCACCACATTGGCCGCTGGTGTCGGGTCAGTGCCTGTTGGGCGTTTGTTAAGGGTGGATGTGCGCGCTATCGCTCCCCACACGGGGGGGAGAATTTCCATAACTACCATGTATTTATCTGTCTCGTAAAGCCAGTGATACCGAGTGCGTTTAAGTGGTAATCTCGCTAGCTACGAACCGCAGGACCGCGAGTGCGTAAGATTAATAGAAAAAAAGAACGTACGCTTTTGAAATGCTTCTGGTCTTTAAAATCTTATATGTACATGTATATACGCTTGATTATAACGCATATTAATGAAGCCTTCTTTTATGGAAATGATCAATGGATGAACGCATGAAGTGGGTTGTAATAATTCGAGTAAATAGAACCTGGGAAAGATATATCGAGAAGAAAAATAAGAATGCATAGATTGTAAACCTTGACTTGACTGAGAGTGAGGGAGAGAGAGAGAGAGCAAGTGATGTTTTCTTTTTCATCTATGTTTAACGAGGTCTCCAGTACTTGAGGAGCCATTAAGTGAACCACATCGTCATCGTCATCATTGTCAGTATCATAGCTGGTAGCTTAACTGACGTGTACACCTGACGACGAGGGAGAGCAAGCAAGAGAGAGAGAGAGAGAGAGAGTGAGAGAAAGGTGGCACAAGAACCCCAAACTCTCTCTCCGGAAGACAAGGATGAACCCAACCAGGTAGACCACTGCTCTCAGGTAGTGACCGCAAGGCCACCTTACTTTCTCCTAGGGAAAGTTTCTTGAAGGTTTAATAGGGAAAGTTGTGCATGGCCTGATAGGGAAAGTTGTTCAGGGTCTGACAGGAAAAGTCTTTAGACGAGGAGGAGAGGGAAAACTAGAAGGTTTGAAAGAGAAAGTATCTTTAATGTCTGTTAAGGAAAGTTTGTCTGTTTTCTCTCGAGGATATATAGATAAATCAGTTAAGAAAAGTTGTAAGGTCTAGTAGAGAAAATGTGGCATAGTTTCTAGCAGGCGTTGTAGGTATGGCTGCCAGGGAAAGTTGTAAGTTATGAAATAAAAAGTTTCTGAACGTTTGTTAAGGAAAACTGGAGTGCATTCTCTCGGGAAAAATTATAGAGGTCTGACCACAGTAAATTTGAAGGTCTGGCGGGGAAAGTACGAACTCTTTCTAAAAAGTAAAATACAGCCTGAAATTAAAAGCTAAAAATATTGAAAAATTAGAATGTTGAAAGCTTTAAAGTTAAGAACATTTAAAAGCTAGAATGCTACAAAAAAGCTGACATGTTAAGAATGTAGAACATAAACGGGTTAGAATGTTAAAAATTTAAAACGATCA
The DNA here is from genome assembly GCA_958450375.1 of Homarus gammarus. Classification (NCBI taxonomy): domain Eukaryota; kingdom Metazoa; phylum Arthropoda; class Malacostraca; order Decapoda; family Nephropidae; genus Homarus; species Homarus gammarus. Next base: position 149,531 of record CAUDMG010001133.1, on the reverse strand, counting down.
TAAGCTAATTACAGTAACATAGTCGAGATATAAAGACTGAACGTTACATATACAGAACGCTAAGAAGCTAAAGCATTTAAATAAGGGGTAGAACGATACAACCTTAAAACGCTAAATTGTTCGACATTCTCTCGGACATATTTTAGCTTCATACTTAACCCAGTTGCTGTTTATCAATTTTCCATCTGTTTAATCTGACTTAAGCTATTTTCTCCTTATAGCTTTCCTTATCTTTATATTGCTTCCTAAAATTATTCTATTTAGCTTTTCTGTATCTTGTAGTTTTATAGCTTTTTTCTTCGTTTTGTTACGCTTTCTCGTCTAATTTCTTTCATTATCTTTTTCTTTAATATTTAAATTTAGCTTTTTGGGGGATTTAGCTTTTATACATATTAGCTTACTATCCCTCTCTCTTATTTCTCTTATTTCTATCATATTCTTTTAACTTTTATATCTATTCGTGCCATCTCTCTTTTAGTTCATCATTATTTCTTTTACCTCATTTCATTTAGCTTTTTAGCTTTTTATATACTCAGTTTATGTCCATTTTAGCTTTTGTTGTGGTAATAATTGTCTGGGGAATTAATTAATCTAGTTTACTGTACGTGATACTTATATGTCATTTTGGGGGGGGGGGGGGGGGTCAAGGGGGTTGGTAAGACGATGTAAGTGTGTGTGTGTGTGTGTGTGTGTGTGTGTGTGTGTGTGTGTGTGTGTGTGTGAGTAAGATTAGGGCAAGAGGCGAGTTTTTTCTTTTTTTTTTTTTTTTTTTGGACGGCCTGAGAAAGACAAAATTATTATGGCGATTATATATTATATATTTTTTATTATATGTTTTAGTTGAGTTTTAATGTTCTATATATAATTGGATGGATTATTAATACTAGGGATTATATATGAATTATTTTTCTATGTGATATCTTACTTTGTTTTTCCTTCGTATTTTCCATCTAAGGTAAAATAGAGTTGCAGAGATATTATAAACATGATTAACTTTCATCATCAGTGTAAAAATTCGTATTCTTTTTATTTTATCTTGATTGGCGATATTCTTGAAAAATATCTGTCTGAGAGAATATTTTTCGAGAAATTCATAAAAGCATCTGGTCGCCATATTTATTATTATTATTATTATTATTATTATTATTATTATTATTTATTTATTTAATTTTTTGGCGAAATATACATCTATCTAGTTTGGTTTAGAATTAATAGAAACTTTTGGTGAAGGGAATACTTTTTGGCGAAATATACGTAAATTATCGAAATCCATGATTATCATTATGTATTAAGCACAACTATATATCACCGAGAAATATTATAATGTAACGGAAAAATACAGATTAATACTACTGACAGCTTTAGCTAAATATATCCTCACACCTCATTATTTCAAGCTCAATCCGGAAAAAAATTACGCTCTGAAATATACTTTATCGGCGCCGCTTATTTATTTCAAGATAATAAAGGTACGTTTAACTACAGTGATAACGACTTAATTCAACACAAAGTACATAAAATTACGTCGTTTGATACCAGGAATAACATATTAACTTAGGGTAATTACTTCAAAGTAGTACAATGGTGTAGATGTACAATTTATCCAGTAAGTATATTGTAATAGATGTACATTTAAAGCCAGTAAATTAATTGTTGTACTTAAGTTGTGTACAGAGTGGTAGATGAATAAGTACAGCGTAGCAAGTATGTATATTTTGGGTACATAATTAAAATGTAGTGAATACGCACAACTGTAGCGTATAAATAAGACAAAGAAGTACACTGCAGTAAGGAAAAGTGTAGTACATAATTACACTCGTGGGTGAGTACAATTGAGTACATAATTACACCTGTGGGAAACACTAATTAGCTACAAGTAAATAAGGTCGTGTCCTTATTGGTATTTTTCCTCCTCTCAACCCACGCGTCTTAGTTCTCTCTTTCTCTCTATTTTTCACTCTTCTCTCTCTCTCTCTCTTTCACTATCTTTATCTCTCCCCTCTCTCTCCTTCATTATCTTTACCCCTTCCCTCTCTCCCTCACTCTATCTTTATGTCTCCCTCCCTCTCTTTCACTCCCTCTCTCTTTATCTCTCTTTTCTCTCCCTCTCTTTCTTTCACTCTCTTTACCTCGCCCCTCTTTCTTTCTTTCTTTCTTTCTTTCTTTCTCGGGGTATTAGGACATGAAGGAGCCTAAGCCGGGAGGGATTTTCTCCGCTTTATTACTTCATCTGTGAAAATTTGTCACTTTATTATCTCACTTTTCTGATTTTATCCATTTGGGTAAATTTTTTTCGAGGGATTTTGTCTGTTGCTTAAATGTCGGCGATATTGTATTTTTTTACGATATAAATATCGGATTTTTCCCATTCCATTTCCTTACTTGTGAGATCAATGGTTAGGTTAGGTTAGGTTAGGTTACGTCATATTCGGTATGGTTAGATTAGGTTAGAATTAGGTTAATCTAATAAAAATCTGGAAAAAAAATCTTCGTTTGCCAAGAATGGAGCCTATTGAAGCGTATACAAAGGCAGGTTAATCTGACCTCCGACTGGTGGTGGTGGTGGTGGTTGTGGCGGCGGCGGCGGCGACGACAGTGGTGATGGTGATGGTGGTGGTGGTAGTGATGGTGGTGATGGTGATGGTGGTGGTGGTGATGGTGGTGGCGGCGGTGGTAATGGTGGTGGTGGTAGTACAGTAGTAGTAGTAGTCCAACATAGTGACTTCAAACACATCCAACGAAGCCCGTGTTGACGTCAGTGCTCGAGGGTTCTGGACGCGGGGACAGCGAGCCTTTTTTGACATCCGGTTTTTTGATCCCACCGTAACTTAGCTCTTGGTGCTGCACACAGGAGGAACGAGAACGACAAGAGAAGGGCATATGGGGAGAAAATTCAGAACGTTGATCAAGGCAGCTTCACTCCTCTAGTGTTCACAACCTCTGGTGGGATGGGACCAAGTGCAAGATGCTTCTACGCCAGTTCGCGGAGGTGATCTCCGAACAGAAGCAGCAGCCCAGAAGTTATGTTACAGCCTGGATGAGATGTCGACTGTCCTTCTTTCTCCTTCGGTCGGCTTTGCTCTGCCTCAGGGGAACGAGAGCATCGGCCCCCAAAGCCGACAACAGTTGCAGATATTGACTATGAGGCTACAGTCACTGAATGCCGCATAGATCTGCGGCTCAACTAACTCAACACAGCCAGGGTAGCCACTTATGTATTGGAATATTTAATATTAAGGTAAAAAAATGGTGGCGAAGGAATGGCTATTAGGGGAGGATGGAGGCCATGATAAAAAAAGTAGTAGTAGAAGTAGTAGAAGCGACCTGTGTGTAATTTTCAGCATGCTCGCCTTGCAAGCGAGTGGACCCGGGTTCGATTCCCGGGCATGTGAAACAATGGGCAAGTTTCTTTACGCCATTTGCCTCTGTCTACCCAGCAGTAATTGGGAACCTGGATGTTAATCGATTTGCGGATCGTGTTCCGGGGTAATGGTTAGCCAGTGCAGTTGGCGAGTTGTCCGGCCTTCTCGGACTATTCCTTGACACTGGGTCATGCAGCTCGTTAACTTAGGGTGTGGCTGTTGTGTTGGCGACAGCTTCTACACCTTAAACAAATTCACGCTAAGTTGGCCTTTGGGCGGGCCATCCTCGTTACACGAGGGGCAACTATTAGTAGGAGCAGTGTTGGTGGTAATAGTTATGAATCACCCCCTCAGCCATGTCACGAGTCACCCCCTCAGCCATGTCACGAGTCATTCCCTCAGCCATGTCAAGAGTCATTCCCTCAGCCATGTCACGAGTCACCCCCTCAGTCATGCCTCAAGCTATCTCCTCCCCAAAGCTGCCAGCCAGCCACCAGCTCAGACAGACACTCATACCTGGTCAGAGTAAGGACTGATAATAATTATCTTTTCCTTGCTCTCTTTATATGTTTTTGCTTTCTCTCTTTCTCTCTCATTTTCTTTCTGTTTCTGTTTCCTTTCCTCTGTCCCTTTGTATTTTATTTATATCTATCTACTCTCTCTCTCTCTCTCTCTCTCTCTCTCTCTCTCTCTCTCTCTCTCTCTCTCTCTCCCTCTCTCTCTCTCTCTCTCTCTCTCTCTCTCTCTCTCTCTCTCTCCTCCGTCTTACCTCCTACCCTTCTCCTCTCTTTTGCCCCTCCTTCCTCCTCCTCCCCCTCGCTCCCTCCACTCCATGAAGCCATTGGTTGCAGCAGAGGTTGTTGTGATAATGCGAGCGTGGAGGACTGCTACCTGTAGGGCGGACAGCAAGAGATAACACTTAACCCTCCCTACCTCCTACCTCCCTACCTCCCTACCTCCCTACCTCCTACCTCCTACCTCCCTACCTCCCTACCTCCTACCCTCCCTACCTCCCTACCTCCCTACCTCCTACCTCCCTACCTCCTACCTCCCTACCTCCTACCCTCCCTACCTCCCTCCCTCTCTCCCAACCTCCTACCCTCCCTACCTCCTACCCTCCCTCCCTACCTCCCTACCTCCTACCTCCTACCTCCCTACCTCCTACCTCCCTACCTCCTACCTCCCTACCTCCTACCCTCCCTACCTCCCTCCCTCTCTCCCAACCTCCTACCCTCCCTACCTCCTACCCTCCCTACCTCCCTCCCTACCTCCTCCTCCCTCCTCCTACCTCCCTACCTCCTACCCTCCTACCTCCTCCCTCTCTCCCACCTCCTCCCTCCCTACCTCCTCCCTCCCTCCTCCCCCTCCCCTACCTCCCTACCTCCTACCTCCCTACCTCCTACCTCCCTACCTCCTACCTCCCTACCTCCCTCCCTCTCTCCCAACCTCCTACCCTCCCTACCTCCTACCCTCCCTACCTCCCTCCCTCCCTCCTACACTCCCTACCTCCTACCCTCCCTACCTCCTACCCTCCTACCTCTTATCCTTCCTCCCTCCCTCCTACACCCTACCTCCTACCCTCCTACCTCTTATCCTTCCTCCCTACCTCCGACCCTCCCTACCTCCCTCCCTCCCACCTCCTACCCTCCCTACCTCCTACCCACCCTCCCTACCTCCCTCCCTCCCTACCTCCTTCCCTCCCAACCTCCTACCCTCCCTACCTCCCTCCCTCCCTCCCTACCTCCCTCCCTCCCTCACTACCTCCTACCCTCCCTACCTCCTACCCTCCCTACCTCCCTCCCTCCCTCCCTACCTCCTACCCTCCCTACCTCCTACCCTCAATACTTCCTACCCTCCCTACCTCCCTACCTCCCTCCCTACCTCCTACCCTCCCAACCTCCTACCCTCCCTACCTCCCTCCCTTCCTCCCTACCCCCCTCCCTCCCTCCCTACCTCCTACCCTCACTACCTCCTACCCTCCCTACCTCCTACCCTCCCTAACTCCCTCCCTCCCTCCCTACCTCCTACCCTCCCAACCTCCTACCCTCCCTACCTCCCTCCCTTCCTCCCTACCCCCCTCCCTCCCTCCCTACCTCCTACCCTCACTACCTCCTACCCTCCCTACCTCCTACCCTCCTTACCTCCCTCCCTACCTCCCTCCCTACCTCCTACCCTCCCTACCTCCTACCCTCACTACCTCCTACCCTCCCTACCTCCTATCCTCCCTACCTCCCTCCCTACCTCCCTACCTCCTACCCTCCCTACCTCCTACCCTCACTACCTCCTACCCTCCCTACCTCCTATCCTCCCTACCTCCCTCCCTCCCTACCTCCTACCCCCCCTACCTCCTAGCCCTCCCTCCCTCCCTACTTCCTACGCTCCTTCCCCCTATTCCTCCCTTTCTCCCTACCCCCTTCCTTCCTCCCCCCTCCCTACTTCTTACGCTCTTTCCCTCCATTCCTCCCTACCCACCCCCCTCCCTACCCCCTTCCTCCCTCCATTCATTCTACCTCCTACCATTCCCTCCTTTTCAATTCCTTTCCTTCTTCCTTACTTCTTAATTCCTCCTCCCTATTTCCACCCCCCTTTTCCATACTTTCTTTTCTCTTTTCGTCCTTAATTCCTATTACATAATTCCTAATTCCTTTCTTTCCTCCCTACCTCCCTACTTATCCCCTCCCCCTTCATACTTCCTTCCTTTCTTCCCTCCCTCCCTCCTCCCATGTGGTCCCGGTATGGTCATTGAGGCAGCCTTTTCCAGAAGCACTTTGTTGGAGTGGTAATTACAAGCAGGTGAGGGGAGGGTGAAAGAGAGGGGAAGGAGAGAAAGAGAGGGGAGAAGAATACTAAGGTAAGGGTGAGGGGAGGGTGAGGGAAAGGGGAAGAGGAGAAAGAGAGAGGAGAAGGCTGGTGGGGAGAAGAAGAAGGGAAATGGAAAGGAAAAGGGGAAAGTGAAAGAGAGAAAAGAGAAGGTTAGTGAAGAGAAGAGGGGAAGACGATTGAGGGGAAAGAGAGGGGAGAGAATAAGGATAGTGGACGAAAGGAAAATAGAAAAGATAATGAGAAGAAGGAAGGGGAGAGAACGAGGAGAAAAAGAGAGAATGGTGCCGATAAGAGTGCACAAGGAGGAGAAAAGAGAGGGGAGAAGGAGGAGGAGAGAGAAATATAGCGATGAGGGGATAGACAGAAGAGAGAGAGAGAGAGATAGAGAGAGAGAGAGAGAGAGAGAGAGAGAGAGAGGGAGAGAAAGAGAGAGAGCGAGAGAGAGAGATGATGTTGATGATAATGATGATGATGCAGAGGAAAGAATCTATTACCAGAGTCAATTAAACAATGTGTGTGTGTGTGTGTGTGTGTGTGTGTGTGTGTGTGTGTGTGTGTGTGTGTGTGTGATGAACCTTGTGATGTGGGAAGAGGAATAGAAGGTGAAGAAGGAGGGGAAGGGAGAGGAGGAGGAAGAAAAGAAGGAGGGAGAATCTAAGGAAAATAATGGGAAAGGAGAAAGGAAGAGAAGAAGAAGGAGAAGGAGGGGATAAATAAGAGATATTTGAAGGGACAGAACAAATGAACGATAAAGAGGAAATTAAGAGGGAATGACTGATAACTCGGCCAAAGAGGAAAACAAGAGGACTGGTATTTTTTGTCCTCTTGGTAGTGAAGGAGGAAGTGAGGAGATGAGGGACATAAAACAGATTATTATCGTCTCTCACTCTCTCTCTCTCTTTCTCCCCCTCTCTTTCTAGCTCTCCATTTATCTCTCCCTCTCTTTTTTTCTCAATTTTTTCCATCGATTTTTCTGTCTCTTTTATTTGATATTCATCCTCTCTCTCTCTCTCTCTCTCTCTCTCTCTCTCTCTCTCTCTCTGTCTCTCTCTCTCTCTCCTCTCGTAAACAAACCAGCTGAGTCACCCTCCTCCCGGTATGAAGGGTTAAAGCCTTCTAGTAACACCTATTAGAGTTTTTAGTTTTTCCTCCGTGGGGAAAAAAAAAAGAAGTTTATTTTCTTGTCAAACAATTTTCTCATTCCTGATCTCCAGATTTTTCTTAATTAAAAGCAAGAGTACTTTGTTGTTGTGACGTTTGGTTCTCCTTTCTTTTGGTACGTTAGTCAGACCAATCCCAGCTTACACCTTACTGACTGCCCGGTAATGGTTGATATTTTTTTCGTTAGAGGGATTTTTTTTTCCTTTTTCTCACATATGTTTCTTTATATACGCTGCCGGGTGTAGGGTTTGTGTGAGAGAGAGAGAGAGAGAGAGAGAGAGAGAGAGAGAGAGAGAGAGACTAACCTAACCTAACCTATTTCCCCCAGGTAATATTAGGGTGTTTAATCTCAAGGTGGAATAAGCTGACAGGTATAATCTTTACATGATCTATTTTTTTTTTTGTAGAAATTAAAATATTCCATGAAGTTGAAATCAATGTTTCTTCTTTTCACTGGATGAGACTTGCTATCATTCTTCAAGAGGTATACAAGACCGTGGGTTCCATACCAACGTGGTGTGAATGACTTAGGGGGTTAAATATCATACGAAGGAGAATATTAAGTGAATTGTATGGAATTTTATCTTAATATGTATATCTTTTATGTATATGTATCAAGAAATGTATATACAGTATCTTGGAGGAATATCGATAACTAATACAATTCTCGTATATCTTTGGAAAACTATTTAAATACCGTATATATTTTCTTGATATATATATATATTTCCGTTGAGGATTTATTCATGTAAAAAATCCTTGTCTACAGTGGGAACTAAATTTTGTAGCCCCATATTAGCTAAATATATATATATCCAATTATGATACATATTTCCCATATATAACATACCTATTTTATTAAAAAAATTATATAAAAATGCAAGCGAATGATTTTTGCAACATTAATATTACTTGAATATTTCTGTGACTATTGCACGGCAGGTTTTCCATTGCACTATGTTGCAAAGTATGTTGTCATTGCAAACATTATCAGGTAACGAGATGTGAGTTTATTCATTGACAAGTAAATACAAATAATTCTTGCTGGCTATTACGCTGAGAACAGTTTTAGAAATTACAGAATATTCCATGGCTAAAGTTATGCCAATTGATACCATGCTGAAATTACTTCCTCCCTTCCCTCTCACTTTCCATCCCCTTCCCTTCTGCTTACTCCCTTCCATACCCTCACCTCCCATTACGTTTGGTTTTGTGGTAGTGTAGGATTTTAGGAGTGTGATATTTTGGAATGTTAATATTTTATGCTATTTTATGCTATTTTAGGATTTTACTATTTAGGAATATCAGTATTTTATGCTATATTGTAATATTTTGTGCTGTTGTGTGATATTTTATACAGAACAAAATCCCTGGGGAGTATTTAGCGTCTCCCGCCTGAGTGCTGAATTAAAACAACTTTCTTTCCTTTAGTAATAAGCGGGAGCACATTTGTAAGCATACCACCCCGGCTCCTGCATATTCATACACAGGGGAATGTATTCATACAAACATACGTACATGCAAGGCGGTTCATACACATTCATGCGTGACGCCCGCACGTTTTGAATATAGAGTCATGTACGCTGTTAGTTGCTGAGTATTAATGAATGTTGGTTGGAAATACATTCATTCTTATGTGTACATGGAGTATACATACGAGTATATAATTATATGTATTGATATTTTCACACGCACACACACACACACACACACACACACACACACACACACACACACACACACACACACACACACACACACACACACACACACACACACACACACACACACACACACACACACACACCTATTATTTCGATTTTGATTTAAAAGCGTGTTTTTTGTTTTTTACAACGACATAAATCACCCGACTAATGGACTGATTCACGCACACACACTCATACTTAAGTCCATTCATACCGAGTCACTCACGAGTCAGACACACTTAGAGCTTGTTTAAGAATGTTTGTACTTTGTTCTACGCATCGTTAAGATAATTAATACGTGTCTATTAGTTTGTCGTTTCGTGGTATAATGAAGTTTTATACTACGGTTAACCACACTAGTTAATGTGTGTGTGTGTGTGTGTGTGTGTGTGTGTGTGTGTGTGTGTGTGTGTGTGTGTTTAATGAACACACACACACACATACACAGACGCGTTATACCTCTCATACACGGCGTCAGTGAGAGAGGCGGTGTATTACCCCAGCCTGTATGTCACATGAAGCGAGCTGGCAAGAATTCATTTAACTCACCAAAGGTCATATGACGTAGTACTGCTGTTAGAGTGACGTTATGGTGATAGGATTGACTGTGTGTGTGTGTGTGTGTGTGTGTCTGTCTGTCTGTCTGTCTGTCTTCTCCTCGTCTGTCTGTATGTGTCTCTGTACATACGCATGCGTCTATATTATGTATCAACAAATCTCTGTGTCTGTCTATACATAAATATATCTATTATACATGTGTGTACTTCTATGTATACGTATGTTTCTATATATATGTTTCTAAATCATTGTATATATATATAAATCAGTCTGTTTATCTGTCTATATTATTTGAGAAACCAGAAAATATAAGGACATTTTGGCAGGGAAGAAATCCTTTATGTCCCCGCCCCCGTAAACTCCCCGAAGGCGTCAGATCCAGCAAGGAAGAATTAACCTCCCCCCTCGCACTGACCTTAAGACATCACATTAAAGTCTGAAAAGATTAATCCTGGGAATGGGAGAAAAAATCTTCCACGTTAGTTTAGACTTTTGGTTTAAGGGAAATATGATATATGGAATTGTATTAATTTTATATGTGGAGTAATTTTTGGTGATTTATATTATTTTTTGATATTTGTTTGTGAGAATGTATTTGTTTTTTGTTTTAGGGGGGAATTTATTCTTTTTATGTTTATTTATTGAGAGATTAATATTTTTAATGTTCATGTTATAATAATTTGTCGTTTTCAATATTGTTTATATATTACATCGTATCGAGTACATTATTTATTTTGTATATATTGTGTAATGGGATTTATTTGATGATAATTTATTCCCTTAATTGACATTTTTTTTAATTTATTGTATTTAATGTTTATCTTACGAGACAATAAATTAAGACGAAGAGGAACATTGCAATATAAATTCATATACCATATCGACATGTAAATACTTCCTACATAAATTGTCCCGTTGTCATTTTCACTATGTAGTTGATGTGTATATATATTTAGACTCAGAAAATGAACTTGCTTTTAGAGATTAATATATTATTTTCCTATATATTCATGTGTGTGCTATATGTCTTTCTCGTCATGTTAGTTATACATCTTCATATATAGAGGAAGAGGTGAGTTAGTGAATTGTGAATAATTATGCATTTTTTTTTATATGTATGCATGTTCTATATACAGTTTTCCTTTGATATAGAATTCAGTATATAATCTATGTACTTACTCGTATAAATTATATAGTTTCTGGTTCTATCTTCAAGTTATTTATTGTATTAGTGTTATATCTCCATTCACCATTCTTATATATACTTATAAACCATTACTGTATATATGTCATATTATCTCCATGTGTGTGTATAATATTTCTATGTATGCAATCAACTGTATATATACCGATCACTTCAGCATTACAGTGGCTATGTAACAGATACATGTATAGTCATTCGGATTTTGGTTTGGAACTCTACTGAGGAGTTCACTCTTTTTGTAAGTCCCTGAACCCTATATCCCTGAGTTAAAACTATACAGAGCAATAGGTCATTCATATATAGTTGTATGCAAAATGTACCCTCGGTAGACCTATACAGTGATGTGTACTCTCCCTATGTATGTCCTATAGACCCAAGAAAGAGAGAGAGAGAGATTATCTTTTATTAAGGGTGTGAGGGTGGACCTCGCCCCCCACCTCCCTCCCCCCCCCCCCACACACACGTTCGTATCAGCCTTCGTCAGCCACTTTCCAGGAGGGCCACTTAGAGAGATCAAGAGTCGCGGGATATCTCACCGAGCAGTGTAATATACCCTACTCTCTCTCTCTCTCTCTCTCTCTCTCTCTCTCTCTCTCTCTCTCTCTCTCTCTCTCTCTCTCCCCCCCCTCTCTCTCTCTCTCTCTCTCTCTCTCTCTCTCTCTCAAGTCCCGTGTTCTTAATATAGTGGTAAAGGCCAGCAGTGTGAAGTCGTCGTCCAAGGTGGTTGACTGTGTCCCTCCGTAATTTCCTCCACGTTCCTGAGGTGCTCGGCCTCTCCTTCAAGACTGAGAGAGGACTAAGTGGCTCCTACGTCAGGCGGGAGTGAGTGGGAGTGAGAGTGGGTGAGAGTGGGGTGGAGAGGGATGGACGGAGGGTGAGTGGTTGACAAAGAAAGAGACACAGAGAGACACAGAGACAGACAGATGAAACAGAGTTCTTACCTCTCATTCACTACTTCATTCAGATTATTACCTGAGAAGAACAAACCACATTACACAACTTCTCTCTCTCTCTCTTTCTCTTGCACACACACACACACACACACACACACACACACACACACACACACACACACACACACACACACGCGCGCCGTCTAGCCTCAATATTTGATACAACAAAACCATTTCTGACTTTAAGCAGGTTTTTTCCCCTCGGGTTTTATTAGTCATAAAATAAGTGAGACAAAAGTGACCTTGGCCGTTTGTTTTATTGTAAAAATTTAGTATTTTATTTTTGTTTTATTGTCCAATGTAACTTTTATTATTATTACTATTATTATTATTATTACTATTATTATTATTATTATTATTATTATTATTTTTTATTATTATTATTATTATTATTCTTATTCTTATTATTATTATTATTATAAGCAGTTTTAAAAGTTCTTCGACTCTTAAGCGACTTTTATTATTGATTATCGTTACCCTACACTTTTTTTTAAACCTACTTTGGCTTGAATAAATAGTTCTTTTATTTCAACTTTAAAGTAAGAGCCACACGAGAGGCCGCCATTGTTTAGTACCCCACTGGGACCAACTTTCCAAAAGAAAACGAACCATAGAAAGCGTTTCAGGGAATTGAGTGCACTACGAGACTTGAATACTCCTACACACTTCGCTGAGTGTATTCCGATACTCCTTCCATAACAGTAAAGAGTTAAAACATTCTCTTCCTTTTTTTTTATCCTTCAAATTGAATTGGTTCTTAATGCTTTACCGTAACGTGAGCCGGAAACAAAGATATTCACCTATTTAACGTTACTTCATGTCATTTATTTTTTTGGGGGGATAGGAATATTGTAAGCAATGGCTATACCTTGTTCACTTTATAGTATGAGTATTACTATAATTCTTATGTAATACGAAATAAGGAAAATGCCACAACTAACATTAAATAAACAGAAAATACCATAACTAACATTTGATAAGGATATAAATGCCACAACTAACATTAAATAAACAGAAAATGCCATAACTAGCATTTGATAAGGATATAAATGCCACAACTAACATTAAATAAACAGAAAATACCATAACTAACATTTGATAAGGATATAAATGCCATAACTAGCATTTGATAAGGATATAAATGCTCCAATTAATATTAAATCAGGAAGTAATGTCAAAAATGTCAAATAGAACATTAAATCAAGATCCAGTACAACATTTAAAAGACAATATAAGAATAGTTTACTAAAATATGAATAGAAAATATAAAGACACAAGATCAGATTGCAATACAAAATAATGTGAAGTCAAGAAAATCCCTAAGCCTAAGAAAAAATCACCTAAACCAAAAGAAAAAAAATCCCTAAACCAACATAAGAAATCCCTAAACCTAAAGAAAAAATTAAACCTACAGAAAAATCCCTAAAACAAAACAAAAATTCCCTAAAACTTCAAATAAATTTAATAAAAAGTAACAGTCTCACCTGATAAAAAAAATCCTCAACAAATAACTAAGCAATGAGTAATAGAGGCCAACATCTAACAACAAATATCTCATTGTAGCCGAGGGAATTGGTAATTATTTGCAACAACTAGCGTAAGAGGGTATTACAGGCTGCAAACGGGGCTGTTTTGCATACGATTCAGTGGTGGTGAAAGTGAGGTTTAGTGGCCAGTGATGCGTGTGAACCAACCCCCCCACACGATGGTTCCTAGTGGGGTGGGTGGTGGTGATAGTGGAGGTGGTGTTGGTGATGGTGGTGATGAATGGGTATAATGAAGATGATAGTGAGGATATTGATGATAGTGATGGTGGTGGTAATGGTGCTTATGGTGATGGTTGTGATGATAGTGGTAGTGGTGGTGGTGATAATGGTGGTAGTGGTAATGATAGTAGTGGTGATGGTGGTAATGGTGATGGTGGTAGTGGTGGTGATGATGATGATGATGATGATGATGATGATGATTATGATGATTATGATGATGATGATGATAATGATAATGATGATGATGATAATGATAATAATGATGATGATGATGATGATAGGTGGTACTGGCGGTGATAGTGATGGTGTGGGTCGAGGAACCGAGGTGTCACCGGGGGAATTGGTCGCCTGATGGGGAATTTCTCATTACAGACCTAACAGATTCTCTCCCCTTATATAATAAACGTGTGACTTATTTTATACCTTCACATATAAATCATTATTATTATTTATTTACGTTCAATAAATGTATCAAAACATTGGCCAATATCTGACACATATAAATACACCTTAACACATATTTCTCTCTCTCTCTCTCTCTCTCTCTCTCTCTCTCTCTCTCTCTCTCTCTCTCTCTCTCTCTCTCCCTGCCTCCCTCCTCATCCTTTCCTCCTTCCCTCCACCTCCCTCCATATACTCATTCTCCCCCCTTACTCCTCATCCTTACATAGTCTTGAGTTTTTGTATAACATCACCTTCCTTCCATTCTTCGTCCTCAGACATTCTTCCTTCGCAAACATTCTTTCCTCAGTAAAACCTTTTTTCCGCCTCCCGTTCTTAATTACACTTGTCTGAACTACCTATTACGCCTTCCTCACCTCCATTTACCCTCCTTATCTCCTTCTCTCCTTCCCTCCACTCCTTCTCTGGTCCACCCCCCCCCCCCATCTCTACTCATTAGCCAAACAATCATTTAAATGCTCTCTTAGGACAGGTGAGGGTAGATCTATCCATCACGCTTAATCCCTTCATCCCTCTCTCCCTTTCTCCTCCATCCCTTAACTCCCCCCCCCCCCAGACAAATTCGCCCCATACAAACTGGAATCTAACTATTATAATAAATTAACTTGATTAATAATGATAACTACGCTTAAATATTTTAATTGTAGAAGCTCTTTTTCACCCACCCACCCACCCTCCCCCCTCCCTACCTCCCTCCCTATTTTCACCCTCCCTCCCTCCCTCCTTCCTTCCCCATTTTCACCCTCCCTCCCTCCCTATTTTCACCCTCCCTCCTTCCCTCCCTCCCACCCTCCCTTCCTCCTCCTTTCACTACCTTCAATTAATCAGTTCCTTCCCTCCCTCCCTCCTTTCTGACATCTCTCAGTCTCTCCTTAAGCATAATTAAACAGACCATACCTGTTCTATCTCCCCGTCACCACTTCACCCCTCCACATCCCCTCTAAAAAATAACCCCACACACCTGAACACCACATCGTCACCACACCACCACAACAACAACACCACCACACCACCACAACAACAACACCACCACACCACCACTTAGGGACAACCCACCACGCCAAAGCCAACAGCCCCCCCTACCCCCCCCCCCTCCCCCACCTCTGGAGTTGATCTTGCATTAGGCACGGCCAAGCTGCACCTGCAAGACGCCCGCCACACGTGTAATGAGGACCCCCCCCAGTCTTGATTTACTTAGTCAACAACCCGGGGGCTGGTGGTTTATCTTGCCTGGCCTCGTCTAAATATATACAACCACTTGCCAGTCCCTTAACCACAAAATTTAGTGTTCTGGGAGAGGTGGAAGAGATGAGAGTGGAAGAGATGGAAAGATGAAAAGAAGAGATGGGAGAGGTGGAGGAGGTGAAAGAAAGCGGTGAAAAGGTAGAAAGAAGAGATGGCAGAGGTGGAGGAGGTGGAAAAAAAGATGAAAGAGGTAGAATAAAGAGATAAATAAAGGGAAAGAGATGGAAGAGGTGGAAGACGCCATGTGTGTGTGTATGTGTGTGTGGAAAGGAATGTCGAGGAGAGAGAGAGAGAGAGAGAGAGAGAGAGAGAGAGAGAGAGAGAGAGAGAGAGAGAGAGAGAGAGAGAGAGAGAGTGAACCTTAGGAGAGAAGCTGAAAAATTTAGGAAAAAAAAATGTTTGTATCTCTGGGCTGAGACTTTTTAATTTTGGGATGAGAAGCTCGTATATTTGGGTTAATATGTGGGTACCTGGGGTGAAGGGGGGAGGAAGGGAGAGAGGTAAGAAGGAAGGTGGGGGGGAAGAGGGAGACAGAGAAGATGGAAGAGACGGGGGAAAGTAGGGAGGGAGGTGGGGAGGAATGGAGAGAGGAAGGGAGTGAGAGAGAGAGAGAGGGATGGAAGTTGAGAAGGAAGGAGACAGAGAAGATGGAAGAGACGGAGGGAAGTAGGGAGGGAAGTGGGGAGGAATGGAGAGAGGAAGGGAGAAAGAAAAGAATGAAGACAGAGGGAGGGGAGGAAGGGAGTAAGGCCTGGCAGAGCTAACTGGGGTCTAACAGAGCTAACTGGGGTCTAACAGAGCTAACTGGGGTCTAACAGAGCTAACTGGGGTCTAACAGAGCTAACTGGGGTCTAACAGAGCTAACTGGGGTCTAACAGAGCTAACTGGGGTCTAACAGAGCTAACTGGGGTCTAACAGAGCTAACTGGGATCTAACAGAGCTAACTGGGATCTAACAGAGCTAAGTAGGACCTAACTGGGGCTCATTTGATCAGTCACCTATAGACCCCCCCCCCCCCTGCCATGGTGGACCCAGGTACTCATTCTCTGTTAATTAATTGAACCATAAGTAATACATCCTGTGGTGTGTCTTAATCCCTTAAATAATAATAATGTTTATGGGTGAATAATAGGCGTCGTAATCACTTAATTTCATTTGATCCTTTATAATTAGAATTGAGGGTAATTATTTTGATTTAGGTGTCTGTGTCCTGAACGATTCTCATATTCTGGGTTTTTTTTTTGGGGGGGGGGGAGTGTAATGTGTGTTCATGTTTTGGTTAGGTGAGGGGGGGGGATGAGTGGGGTGAGGGGGGGATGAGTGGGGTGAGGGGGGGATGAGTGGGGTGAGAGGGGGGTGAGAGGGAGTGAGGTAAATGAAGGTGTGGTATTGGAGTGGGGAGTAAAGGGAAGAGGGTGAGGAGAGGGGGTAAGTGGGTGAAGAGGTGAGGGGGTTTAGGAGGTAAGGGAGATGAGTGGGATAGGTTAGGTTTTGACGATAATTGAATGTTGACAGCATTTGATACTTATAGTTGAAATGGATATTGATGTTGACGTCATTTTCACCGATGGATTTATCAATTCCCATAAATGTGTTGTTGAGTATTTATGTATGTATGTATGTATGTATGCCTGGTACAGCGGTGTATGTGCACATGGTTTCATTGATACATATTCACACAGGTATGTTTGTTTGTCTATATGAGTTATGTACATATATATTTGCAAATGTATTTATTCACACACACACACACACACACACACACACACACACACACACACACACACACACCTCTCCATTTTTCACAACATATCACATTCATCATATCTGTCGACAGCTTTATGTGTTGAGTCTTTGGGGTGGAGTAAGAAGAGGCAGCTGTGATGCCTCCAGAGAATACCTTCACATGTTGTCGGTGTTCAACATTGATTTATCGTCTACATTGTTGCCCCATCAGAGAGACAAGCCTTGGTAAACTTGGAACCTAACCTAACCTAACCTAACCTGACCTGACCTGACCTGACCTGACCTGACCTGACCTGACCTGACCTAACCTAACCTAACCTGACCTGACCTGACCTGACCTAACCTGACCTAACCTAACCTAACCTGATCTGACCTGACCTAACCTAACTTGTGATTATGACTTGGATATCCAGGTCAGGTTTCAGGTCGGGGAGGGATATGAGCAGAGCGAATCATGTGAATTACCAAAAGCACATCGGCTGACTTCGACTGACAGTTCATATTGCACTACAGTGTTGCAGAAAACGCGTCAGGTATATGTATTTTGCAACTGTGTGTGTGTGTGTGTGTGTGTGTGTGTGTGTGTGAGTTGACACAAACTTGCCCCAAACAAAGCTATCGTAAAACATCATCGGCTACACATGGTTTAACTATGATTCTGAAAGTTAAATCACAAAGTACAGGATATTAGACATTTTTAAATTAACTCTCTCTCTCTCTCTCTCTCTCTCTCTCTCTCTCTCTCTCTCTCTCTCTTATATATATATTTTTTCCTTTCCCTCTCTTTCTTTGTCTTCTTTTCTCTCTATCTTTATTCTCTCTCTTACACTTTTTTTTCTCTCTCTCTCTCTCACTTTTTAAATTTCTCTGGCGGGTCCGAATTTTAAGGAGACAATTTTGGATCTTGTGAATATTGAGTGAGACTGAATACACCTTCTTTTATCAGGTTTATAAATCAGGTAAACTCTTCCCTTGGTGAGTTGACTTTGATGAAGGGTTAAGGTGGGTTATTAAGCTTTATTTATCTCCTTACTTCAAGCTTTATTTTACTTTCTTTCTTTCTCACTTCAAACTTTAATTACGATTCTACCTTTCACGCTTTCGTTAGTCTTTATTCTCTCTCAAGCTTTCATTTTTCTTTTATCTTCTCCTTCAAGCTTATATATTTTCTTTATTTTCCCTTTCACACTTCGCTATGCATTCTCTCTTCTCTTCCAAGCTCTCTTTATGCTTTCTTCTTCTCCCTTCAAGCTTTCACCATGCCTTATCTCTTTTCCTTCAAGCTCTCTTTATTCTTTCTTCTTCTCCCTTCAAGCTTTCACCATGCCTTATCTCTTTTCCTTCAAGCTTTCACTATGCTGAATCGTCATCTTTCCCCCCTTAACTTTATGCATACTTTCACTGAGCTTTCTCCTTCTTTATCCACTATCTTTAAAGTCTATTATTAAACTTTTCCCTCTAGTCCTTCTTTCCCTCTCCTTTCCTCCATTATTCTCTCTTTCTCGCTTTTTTTTCCCTTCCTTCCTCTCTCTGACTCGCTCCCTCTCTCTGACTCGTTCCCTCTCTCTGTCTCTCCCTTCCTCTCTCTCACTCCTCCTCTTGACTCCTCTTGGCCTCCCCACACCTCACCTCTACCTCCATCACCGCCTCCTCCTCCTCCTCCTCCTCCTCCATCACCGCCTCCTCCTCCTCCTGCCTCTTCCTCCTCATCTTGTAAGTATATCACGGAGAGGAGAGTGAATAAGACTGGCCTTCCCTCCGATACACTGTTATTGATAGGCGCCATTATCATAGTGTAATACAGCATTTCCGATAATGAGAGCTTTTTGTCTACGTCAGTACACAGAAGGTGCAGGCGAAGGAGGAGAAGGAGGGTGAAGGAGGAGGAGGAGGAGGAGAATGAGGAGGAGGAGGAGGGTGAAAGAGGAGGAGGAGGAGGAGGAGGAGGAGGAGGAGGAGGAGGAGGAGGAGAATGAAGATGAGGAGGAGAAGGAGGGTGAAGGAGGAGGAGGAGGAGGAGAAGTAAAAGTAGGAGGAAGAAGAGGGAAAGAAAAGTACATACAGTCTGTGTGTACTTTTAATCTTCGTATGGACGTATGAAAGAAACATTCAATAAATGACAGACACAGACACACACAAGGACCTCTTACTCTCACACATATAGACACACACAAACACCTCACCCACCCACACACACACACAAACACCTTATAATCCTCCCTACAGATACACACAAACACCTCACCCACACACACAAACACCTTATACTCCCCCTCAAGCACAGAAATACCTCACCCACACACACAAACACCTTATACTCCCCCTCAAGCACAGAAATACCTCACCCACACACACACACACACAAAAAGAAACCCACCTCCACTCCCCCAAGCAATCCCATAAACCCAACTGCAGCCTTTGACGAGATCATTATATAAACAAAAAAATATTACGCCGTGTTTTTTTTTTCTTTGTAGCGGGAATTAAATAAATGACTGCAGCGAAACTCCAATTTGCTAATTAGAGGAAACGAAAGAAAATAAAGAAATAACATTACATCATAGGCTGCTGGGATAAAAACAACTGAGCATCGGCAACACTGTATAATAATATAAAAGACATGAGCATCACCAACAGAGGACACAAAAAACAAATGATCATCACCAGCATAGTATAAACGACAAATGAGCATCACTCATGCTATATACAAAAACAAATGAGCATCGCCAGTATAGTATAAATGACAAATGAACATCGCCAACATAGTATTAAGAACAAATGAGCATCACCAATACTATATACAAAAACAAATGAGCATCGCCAGTATAGTATAAATGACAAATGAGCATCACCAATTCTATATACAAAAACAATTGAGCATCAAGACAGTGTTTATCAAGCTTATTATTAATTTTTCCGGTTTGCTTTGTTAGAGTATACTTAGTAAGGTAATTAATTCAGTTTACATTTGCTGAAAGTTGACTAATTGCCGAGGTAATTACCCAAACTTTAAGGAAATTAACATTGGCGACAGTTCTGGTGGAGTTGTGTAGTGTAGTAGCGGGGAAGCTTATCTGTACCGTACCCTAGTTTACCCCTGCTTCTCCTACTGTAAATCTTTTCTTCATTAAATATGGTTATATGTTGTAAATATTGGTTACAGTATATATATATATCACGTTAAATGTAGCATGTTAAGTAGACACGCTGTTGAATATACCAGGCGAAAAATACAATAGTTGAAGTGTACAAACTGTAATATATCATCTGTGAAGTATACACGAGCGAAAAATATATCATTTGAAATTCATGCGGTACACAACATGCGAAATGTATCATGTGCTGCATACCTGAGTGAAATATAGTATATGCTTAATTATTTATGCTTTACCTGCCGTCTACCGCTTCAGGAGTGGACAATACGTGATTAATATTCCGAGGGAGACAAATTTACCTGCAAGTAATCATTGAATTGTAATCAATATGCTTTAGAGAGAGAGAGAGAGAGAGAGAGAGAGAGAGAGAGAGAGAGAGAGAGAGAGAGAGAGAGAGTGTGTGTGTGTGTGTGTGTGTGTGTGTGTGTGTGTGTGTGTAGGCTTACTTGTATCTTTGCAAGCTTAACTCCTCATCAATTCCACACCTACATATAAACTCCTATTCATATGTATGTATATGTATACTTTGGTGTATTTACTTTCCTATACATCACATGTGTCTGTATGAGTACAAGTCAGACCATTTACTCGTATATCACTTAACAACCCCCACCATAACCACCCTCCCATAACAACCAGCCCTCAACCTAACAACCACCCACCCATAACAACCAGCCCTCACCTAACAACCACCCTCCTACAACAACCATCTCTCACTCAACAACCACCCACCCATAACAACCAGCCCTCACTTAACAACCACCCTCCTACAACAACCATCTCTCACTCAACAACCGCTACAATTACCCCGCCCATAAACTGTCAACTGGTGATGTAGACGTGAGAGAATCACCATGAGTAAGAGTGTAATTGTATGATGAATAGAACCCTCACAGGTTATAGTTCCGTTCATCACCATTAGGCAGCTCTCACACAGTCAAGCCTGGATCACACAATTGTCAGATTTGGTGTTGGTTGTGGTTGTGGTTATTATTATTATTATTATTATTATTATTATTATTATTATTATTATTATTATTATTATTATCACTACATTCCATAACCTAATCCATTTTATTGAAGGTCTCCCTCTTGACTTCACACACACACACACACACACACACACACCGGGCCAACTCCCACACGGCTCTCATATCAATGCTCCGTCACCCGAAAGTTAGTGACAAAGTTAGACCTCGTGTTATAGTGCCCAGGTGGTCACTCAGTGTATCTCTGGTCTTATATTAAGTGGTAGTGGAAATACTACTACTACTACTACTACTACTACTACTACTACTACTATTACTACTACTACTACTACTACTACTAATAATAATAATAATAATGTTATTATTTATATTAATATAGTTTTAATTATTTTGTAAGCGTATAAGAAATAATTATTTTAGCATGATTACTTTTTACTATTGTATAATAATTAGTTCTAGTAGATTAGTTAGTTTATTAAGTATTATAATTGGTATATTTCAGCTATCTTATAGACCTAATATATTTCTGATTATTGATTATTGGATATAATGATTAATATAATTGTAAACTAACGGAAAACACAGCTAGAGTATAATCATGAGTCTTCTTCATTATATATATATTTCAGTTGCTGTTGCACAAAATTATAATTATACTTATTATATAATATTAAAGTTATTAAGTTTACTGGAGTATGATAATTAGTGTCATGCAGTATGATAATTACTCGCCTCTCTATTACTTATATTATCATACCTATATAACAATGCTCGTAATATTAACTACACACTCTCCCCGCCTGGCTTTAATATATATATACCGTATATTATATAATTACCATATACGATTCATATTATAATACTCCCCCCTTATGAATATTCCACAGGAGTGACATTTATTTTTAATGAAATATACCGGCGGCTATATTATTTATATTTCTAGGTTGGGCACCATAAAATAATGTATGTTTTCATGCAAATTTATCACAAAAACGGGCGATAAAAAAAGTCATTCAGTTGCTTAGCGAAGAGTTTTGTTGTGTCTCGAGTGATTGACATTTATTTTAATGAAAAAGGGTAAGGGTAAGGGAGGGTTAGGGAGGGAGTAAAGAAGGGAGGAAGAGGGAGAGTTAGGGAGGGAGTGAGGAAGGGAGCAAGAGGGGGGTAGCGAGAGAGGGAGTGAGGAAGGGAGGAAGAGGAAGAGTTAGGGAGGGATTGAGGGGGGGAGGAAGAGGGAGGGATGGTGAGAGAGAGAGAGTGAGGAAGGGAGGAAGAGGGGGGGAGGAAGAAGGAGGGATGGTGATAGAGGGAGTGAGGAAGGGAATAAGAGGGAGGGTTAGGGAGGGATTGAGGGGGGGAGGGAGGAAGTGAAGAAGGAATGATGAGAGAGGGAGTGAGGAAGGGAGTAAGGGGGTGAGGAGGGGAAGGATGAGGGGGGGAGGAGGGAAGGCTGGGAGGGTGTGGGGAGGGTTGGAGGGTGGTGGAAAGGAGGAGAGAGGGGAGTTAGAGTGGGGGGGGGGAGGGGTAACGGGGGAGGGATGCAAATTAGTTAGTAAGTTAATATTATAAATCGACTGGAATCAATTAGTAACTCAGACATGAACGGGAATTATTTAATGATATGTGGCAAATATAAGCGATTGAATATAATAATAATAATAATAATAATAATAATAATAATAATAATAATAATAATAATAAAGTGATAACAGATAAGTGATTGTATATTGATAACAGCAAATCATTTCATACCTACGCGAGTCATTCAATATTGACAATCACTAAAAAAACTAATTAATCATCCTGGCATTAATAATAATAGGTAATAGGATAGGTGTCAGCTATAAACATTTAACTGGATTTTATTATTGTTTTTTTAATTCTATTTGCAACGTGGGTCATTAATATTGCCAAACGACAACTAATATTCATTTATTGCCAAACTATATGCATAGGTTAGGTTAGGTTAGGTTAGGTTAGGCTAGGTTATGCTAGGTTAGGTTAGGCTAGGTTAGGTTAGGTTAGGTTAGGTAAGGCTAGGTTATGTTAGGTTAGGTTAGGTTAGGTTAGGTTAGGCTAGGTTATGTTAGGTTAGGCTAGGTTAGGTTAGGTTAGGTTAGGTTAGGTTAGGTTAGGCTAGGTTATGTTAGGTTAGGTTAGCTTAGGTTAGGCTAGGTTATGTTAGGTTAGGCTAGGCTAGGTTAGGTTAGGTTAGGTTAGGTTAGGTTAGGTTACCGATGACTGTCGGGCGAGATAATGTCTAGCTGACTTGGAAAAAAATCGAAAACTATAATTTATGTGTGTACAGTCTTATGTTCCTGTTTGTGTGTGTGTGTGTGTGTGTGTGTGTGTGTGTGTGTGTGTGTGTGTGAACAACCAACCATCACCACATCATTTTATTATTCTTTGAGGAACGAACAATGGTTGCTTTTATGCCTCTCTCTCTCTCTCTCTCTCTCTCTCTCTCTCTCTCTCTCTCTCTCTCTCTCTCTCTCTCTCTTTCTCATGTTCCAACTCTCTATCTCTTTAACTATCTATCTATTTCTCTCTTTGTCTATGTATTTCTTCATCTCTCTCTCTCTCTCTCTCTAGACACACACACACACACACACACACACACACACACATACACACACACACTAATATGCAAATTTTCTCATTAAAAAAATTGATATTGCAACTCTCAGTCCATCCTTCCTCCCCTTCCCCCTCACCATCTCCCTCTCACCCTCAAACACACAACTTCATTGCAATTTCCAGGTGCAATTGGTCACTGGCACTGACTGGAATAGAGGCGTGGGGGCGTGGGGGGCGTGGGGGGGCGTGGGGGGGGCGTGGGTGTGGGGGGGGGCGTGGGCAGGTCGTGGGCGGGGGGGGCGTGGGGTGAGGTGTGTGGGGGGTGGGGGGCGTGTCGGTCCAGTAACAAACCATGAGTAATGTAATGGCAGAGGCAAGACAATGATATATGGCATACTTACACCAGGGAGAAGGGGGGGGGGTGGGGTGGGAGGTGGGGGGGGTTAGGGAGAGAGAGGAAGATGGGTAGGGAAGAAGGAGGGAGGAGAATGGGTAGGAAAGAGGGAGGTTAGGAGGGGGGGAGGGTAAATGAGAGAAGAGGCAGAGTAGGGGAGATGGGGAGACAGAGGAAGAGGAAGAGGCGGGCCGGAAGGAGGAGGAGGAGGAGGAGGTTGGTTTAATTACTATATATCTGTTTACATTATCTTCCCAAGCTGTGATTGAGACTACCATTATGATGATATATTAAACGTGTGTGTGTGTGTGTGTGTGTGTGTGTGTGTGTGTGTGTGTGTGTGTGTGTGTGCATGAATAGATGATAGATGTACAAAACCGCGGCACGACTTTTGTCTTTGAGTGTACGAACAGGTATATGTACGTACACATTTATACAAAGGTGTAACCTATGCCATTTAATATGTATGCATGTATATGTATAGTGAATGTATTCATCTCTATATACATGAGTAACTGTGTACATATGAACAAAACAACACAGTGAATAAAAATCAACTGAGGGTTATATCCATGACATCGTTGCCAGATCTCAGAGGTCTGTAAGCCAAGGCGGCATCGATTACCACAAACACGATTTAATTGTAACTCAACCCGTAATTAATTTTGGCATAATTGGACTACGTTTGCTTAAGTCAGCTTCAGTGGATGTCGAACAAAACCCATTAACCTGAGCAAATTTAATCTCTCGTAGCTCTAATTAGACCCAATCAGGTAGAATGACTTTGTGAGTAAGTTTGGTAAAGTTGTTGTGTTTTGTTGTTGGTTGTAGTGACGTTTCTCTGGTTGTTTTTATGTTATAGATTAGGGTTGAGAGTCACAAGATAGTGAGAAAGTTAAGTGAATGTATCTAGTTAAGGTAGAGTCTCGGCATTATTTTAACTAAAGTCAGCAAGTTAGATACATTCTGACGTGTTTAGTTAAGAGGAAAATTTAACTTAGGAATCTTTAAGAATTCTTACGTTAAATTATCTCACCCCTTTTACTCCCTCCCTTTACATACCTGGAGATAGTTAGAACGTACCTCACTAACTCATTAAAGCAACGAAACACACATGGCTAAGAAAATGGCACAAAAAAACATCACTAAGACTATACTTCAGCTGCCTAGGTTAAGGAGAAGGTGTATGTACTGTAACAAGATAACTCATCACTTACGAACCTTTGTGAATCGTGACCCCAGCGGAGGAAGGTAATTATCTCAGGTGAATAATTAAGACATTAACCATAAGACAATACCTCAGTAAGATGCCACAACCTGTCGATTCTCAGAGTCTCATAAATCAAGAGTTTGTGAGTGTGTGAGTTATGAGGTCTTTCTCGAGTGGCAGGGAACACATAAGAGGATAATAATATTGACTTACAAATTGACTCATATACTCTCACAACTTTATTTCCAGACAAGTTTACTCGAGATGAAATAGAGTGAGTATATCATTCAAACATATTTACACTAGACACTGAAGTAAATATTAACGTGTTTACTTAATAGTTTGGGTAGATTTTAATCAATAGAGAAACTTATGGGGGGGTGATAAAACGAAAATTTTACCCCTGCCCCCAGAAATAAATAAATAAATAAATAAATAAATAAATAGATAACCCATCAGTAAATAAAGGAGATTCTCCACATGTCTACTGAGACCTTCGACAAATATTTCAATAAAAACATTAAAACAATATGATACAAGGGAAGAGAAAACACACACACTTGACATTCTTAATATTTTTTTTTCGTTGAGTAAATATTAGTTGTTCAGAATTCACAGCATCAGTTTGGATGAGTTTTATAAAGAAAGGGGAAATGTGACCTTTTAGTTTATTCTGCAAGTTTAATGTGGTTTGTGTCGACGTTCATACTCGAGTAACAAGAGCATCGGCACTTCAGGCGGCAGAGGGTGAGCGAACGGTCGTCAGGCGTAGTAGAATGGCAAACTAAATGAGTGCCGTGATTGTTGGATTTGGCGCTGACTCAAAACTCAAAAACACAGAACGACGCAGAAGAAGTCACTGACGACACAAAACGAGAAATCTTCCACCTCCTGACGCAGCTCTACACAGACTGACTCATGCAGGAAGACGCAGGAAGGTAAGGCGATTATGCAGGTAATACGGACGACTGCATAATGGTATTCCCTGTACCCTGGCTGTTCCCGGGGAGATTGTATCATCAGCAGGATTTCAGTTTCTTTCTTTCTACGACCGGGGAAGTATAACCCAGGCAGATCTCAGCGCCAGTGCAAGCAAAAGGTGGAGGCTCAAGTTTGCCAGACGTAGTTACCCGGAGTGTGTCATCATACGGTTGTACTCTTGTTAGTGGTATAAAAAAAAAAATCGTCTGTTATATTTTACACGATAGAGGCAGATCTCAGCGGCAGTACAGGCAAAGGGCAGACGATATGTTTGACTGGAGTAACATCATGACCATTTCCTTATAAGGTGAAACTCGTATTATTATTATTATTATTATTATTATTATTATTATTATTATTATTATCACTATCATTACCGAATCACTATCCCAACAATCACAACCACCATCAACATCACCATCAATAAATACACCGTCACCAGCAGGACGCATCAACCACAAACTTTTCCTCATTCTTACCTGTAATTTGTCAAGGTAGGAGTCCATCTTCAGGTGATATACGTTGCTGTTGCATGCTGGGAGTCGTTAGTCTACAGGTGGTGGCATTATGTCGTAAGTGGGTGTCGTTTAGGAAAGGCGGAGTTATTATTATTATTACAAGTTGCCGTCGAGATAGTGGATGATGCATGCTGGGGAATTTAAATGTGGTGGTAGTGGTGGTAGTGGTGGTAGTGGTGGTAGTGGGGGGGGGGGTAGTGGGAGTGGTAGGGGTAGTATTGATATGAGTGGTGGTGGTGATGGTAGTAGTGGTGGTGGTAGTGGCAGTGGTATTGGTTGCAGTGGTATTGGTGGTGGTGGTAGTAGTGGTGGTGGTAGTGGTATTGGTGGTGGTGGTAGTAGTAGTGCTGGTGAGGGTAGTAATGGTATTAGTGGTGATAGTGGTGATAATAATAATGGTGGTTGTGAGCAGTGATGGTGGTAGTTGTGGTAGTCATATCTTATTACCTTACAATAATTAAGATGTTTCTCTTTATGTTTGTCTCTTATTTCCATTCCTCTCTTATTTCCATTACTTATCATCGTTCTTATCACTCCGTCTCTTATTACTCTTACTTAATATTACTGCTTCTACTTATTTTTATCATTAATACTATTGTTCTTATCTTAACATTTCTTTTTTCTTATCACTCATTATTGTTATTATTCTCATACTTCTTCTTCTAGTTTTTATCATTCTCTCTCTCTCTCTCTCTCTCTCTCTCTCTCTCTCTCTCTCTCTCTCTCTCTCTTTATCTCGTCTCATATACGATATTTACTGGGCAAACACACGAGGCAAAATCTTAAATTTCTATTATATATTAGAGTGACAAAGCCTCCTCTCACTCAGGCTTGCAACACTTTGAGAGAATGCATAATGCAAGCTGAAACGGACGAGATTTGCATGCAATATCGGGATACACATAAAATATTTCTCAAAGCTCCCTATTGTCCTGAAACGTATGTAAACAGAGCGCACGTGCCTTTCTCATCATCGTCGGTGTGAGATTTCGCGATAGGCATTTTTTCTTAGCAATCTATATCGTAAATTGGCGAAAGTTTGTTCTAGGTGAATTTACAACAGCTGTTTTTTTTTTTCTGTATCTAGACGATCGTCATTTTTTTTTTCTACTGGGGGATTTTCGTCCAGTTTACAACGATGTTTTTTTTTATATATATTTGTCATAGTGGATAAAGGAAAGAATTATTTTATATTTTGTGAGTGAATTTATTTGTATTTGCTAATATCTCTCTCTCTCTCTCTCTCTCTCTCTCTCTCTCTCTCTCTCTCTCTCTCTCTCTCTCTCTCTCTCTCTCTCTCTCTCTCTCCCTTCCTCTACTTTAGGAAGGCGTAAATGGAAGGTATTCATCACTACACTGACAGGTTATATCATCAAGGGGTCGATTCTTTCTTCCCTCCCCTTCAATCATCTCTCACTTGTTCTCTGTCTCTCACTAGTTATCTCTCACTTGCCCTCTGTCTCTCACGAACCGCCTCTCACTTGCTCTCTATCTCTCACAAGTCATCTCTCACTTGCCCTCAGTCTCTCACTAGTTATCTCTCACTTACCCTCTGTCTCTCACTAGTTATCTCTCACTTACCCTCTGTCTCTCACTAGTTATCTCTCACTTGCCCTCTGTCTCTCACTAGTTATCTCTCACTTGCCCTCTGTCTCTCACTAGTTATCTGTCACTTACCCTCTGTCTCACACTAGTTATCTCTCACTTACCCTCTGTCTCTCACTAGTTATCTCTCACTTGCCCTCTGTCTCTCACTAGTTATCTCTCACTTGCCCTCTGTCTCACACTAGTTATCTCTCACTTACCCTCTGTCTCTCACTAGTTATCTCTCACTTGCCCTCTGTCTCTCACTAGTTATCTCTCACTTACCCTCTGTTTCACACTAGTTATCTCTCACTTACCCTCTGTCTCTCACCAGTTATCTCTCACTTACCCTCTGTCTCTCACTAGTTATCTCTCACTTACCCTCTATCTCTCACTAGTTATCTCTCACTTACCCTCTGTCTCTCACCAGTTATCTCTCACTTACCCTCTGTCTCTCACTAGTTATCTCTCACTTACCCTCTATCTCTCACTAGTTATCTCTCACTTACCCTCTGTCTCACACTAGTTATCTCTCACTTACCCTCTGTCTCTCACTAGTTATCTCTCACTTACCCTCTGTCTCTCACTAGTTATCTCTCACTTACCCTCTGTCTCTCACTAGTTATCTCTCACTTACCCTCTGTCTCTCACCAGTTATCTCTCACTTACCCTCTGTCTCTCACAAGTCATCTCTCACTTACCCTCTGTCTCTCACTAGTTATGTCTCACTTACCCTCTGTCTCTCACTAGTTATCTCTCACTTGCCCTCTATCTCTCACTAGTTATCTCTCACTTACCCTCTGTCTCTCACTAGTTATCTCTCACTTACCCTCTGTCTCTCACTAGTTATCTCTCACTTACCCTCTGTCTCTCACTAGTTATCTCTCACTTACCCTCTGTCTCTCACCAGTTATCTCTCACTTACCCTCTGTCTCACACTAGTTATCTCTCATTTACCCTCTGTCTCTCACTAGTTATCTCTCACTTACCCTCTGTCTCTCACTAGTTATCTCTCACTTGCCCTCTGTCTCTCACTAGTTATGTCTCACTTACCCTCTGTCTCTCACTAGTTATCTCTCACTTGCCCTCTATCTCTCACTAGTTATCTCTCACTTACCCTCTGTCTCACACAATCACCTACGTTAATCTCCCATCATAAGATTGTATTTACATATCGGTGAACCTGTCGTTGTTCTGATTGTTGCTGTTGTTATTAATGTGATTGTCGTTATTGTTGTTGTTCTGATTGTTGCTGTTGTTATTAATGTGATTGTCGTTATTGTTGTTGTTCTGATTGTTGCTGTTGTTATTAATGTGATTGTCGTTATTGTTGTTGTTCTGATTGTTGCTGTTGTTAATCCCGTTGTTGTTGTTGATGATGCTTCTGGTGTTGTTGTTGCTAATATAAATGTAATTGTTATCGTAATTGTTCTTGTAATTGTTATTAATGAACGTAATTATTATTCACGTTATCAGGATGTAAGTGTTATTGTTGTAATTATCAATGTAATTTAATTGTTATGTTGACGTATATATTGTTTGATATTTATTTATCTTTCCAACTTTATGTCTTTCTTTGTGTTTGTTTTCTAATCTATATATATTTCTTTTCCACTTCTTCTTTTGTCATAAATCAATTATCCTTCTTCTTCATCATCATCATCTCTCTCTCTCTCTCTCTCTCTCTCTCTCTCTCTCTCTCTCTCTCTCTCTCTCTCTTAATCTCTTTTTTTCGTCTCTCACTATATCATCATATTTCTCTCCTCCCTTCCTTCATTCTCACGTTCCTTCCTCTCCTCTCCCCCCCCCCTTCCTTCCCTCCCCTCCTTCCTCCTTACTTCCCACCATCCTCCAAAAGTTTCAGTATATCGTAATGAGTGTCTCAACAAACTTCAGCCTCGAGTTCCCCCCCCCCTCCTCCATCCCTCCCTCCCTCCCTCCATTTCTCCATCCCGCCTTCCCTCCCTCCCTCCCTCCATACAAATCTTCCAGCAGCTTCCCAAGACCATTATAATCAATGTCTCCATAAACTCCAGGTTCTCGTATCCTCCCTCCAACCTTCCCTCCTCCACCAACCTTCCCTCCACCACCAACCTTCCCTCCATCCCTCTAAACTTACAACAGCCTCTCAAGCATAGTATAGTCATGTGTCTCTGTAAATTCAACCTCTTCTACATTCCCTCCTTCTCACCCCCTCCCCTCCCTCCTTCTCACCCCCCCTCCCTCCCTCCCTAGCCAGCTCAAGGAGTTATATACGTACACCATCTTGGTTCAGACTATCCAGGAGTAAAAAAAAAAAAAATAAATAAATATCGTGTCGCCGCCGAATATCGAAAACTTTCCCAGCGAGATGAGATCACCTTAATGAATTCCAGCGACGACACGAAATTCCATCATTTCTCCCCAGGCATATCGAGACGTTCTAGTTTAAAGGACCTTCTGGGACAGGGTTTATATTGGCCTAATATTCAACTTGTGTCAGTCCAAGCACTCCGGGAATAAGCCTGCAGTTTGCAATAAGCTGTTTGGATATAACCCAGCTTAAAGGGGGAGGGAGAAGGACCAGGTTGTTGGGAAGGGTTTGCTGGTGTCGTTTCAATCTCATGACGTCAACGAGGAAGATGAAGATGGGTCTTGTTTAGGTTATATCCGCTTACTCTTGATACCTGAAGGGTAATTTTTGACCAACTCATAAGCTCTCCACTACTACTACCAGCACCAGCACCAGCACCAGCAGCAGTCTTTCCGGTAATGCAGTTTATAATACAGGTTCACTGAGTAGAGGAGGGAGGGAGGGAGCAGGAGATGGGACCTTATTGAGGGAAGTAATAGTGTCGAGTTTGGAGATTAATTTCGCTCCTTCAGGTAAAGAGATAATTTTCCCCATAAGACGTAAGAAGATGATGTTGATCTCCTCTCATAATGGGACTTGTAGATTTATTTTTCATTTAAGTTAATACAGTGAATCTTGGGAAGAATTGATTTATTTTTTCTGAAGATTTGTTTTTTTTAGTGCATATGGGAAACGTGAGTGTGTATGTATTTGTGTAAGTATACGTGTATAATCTTGTGTGAATGTGTGTATTCGAGTTTATTCTCTAACATGTACGTGTGATCATGTAAGCCTATGTTCGTGTACGCGTGTACATATGCGTGAACAAGTCCATTACCTGCGCCGTTCACTCCCACATATTAACACATACAACATAACACATAAAACATATTAATCCAGCAGGAGGAAGACACACGGCAGACAACTAACCTTATCAACAAAACTTATCCAGTAATGTTTTAACAAGGAAGTGAATATAAATGAAGAATTAAAACTTATGAAGTCATTATTCAGCCAATAATGTAGGCGATAAACCTCGTAATATTATCAGATGCACACCGCTTCCTCGCATGTTAATGGCGGTAAACTTCCCAGTAATTTAGTCTCATTCACGTTAGGTTTCCGACGTAAAAACTGGTACTGTGTTAATACTCTTCAGGTTAGGGTACTCGGAACTCCTACAGGTTATTCACACTGCTTGCAATATTGCAGAGCGCTGTACAAATGTTGATGTCGGTAAATGTAAACTAGCATACAGTGTTGCCTCGTATATGTATACATCACACAGAACAGTTGCTGAGAATG
>CAUDMG010001133.1:110000-112500 GCA_958450375.1 Homarus gammarus | reverse complement strand
TATACCTCGAGATTTGAGATAGTTAGTATTTCCCTCTTCTTTCCCCCTCTCTTGTTTTGTTTTCCCCTTCTCTTGTTTTCCCCCTCTCTTGTTTTCCCCCTCTTGTTTTCCCCCTCTCTTGTTTTCCCCTCTCTTGTTTTCCCTCTCTTGTTTCCCCTCTCTTGTTTTCCCCTCTCTTGTTTCCCTCTTCTTTCCCCCCTCTCTTGTTTTCCCCCTCTCTTGTTTCCCCCTCTCTTGTTTTCCCCCTCTCTTGTTTTCCCCCTCTCTTGTTTCCCCTTCTCTTGTTTTCCCCCTCTCTTGTTTTCCCCCTCTCTTGTTTTCCCCCTCTCTTGTTTTCCCCCTCTCTTGTTTTCCCCCTCTCTTGTTTTCCCCCTCTCTTGTTTTCCCCCTCTCTTGTTTTCCCCCTCTCTTGTTTTCCCCCTCTCTTGTTTTCCCCCTCTCTTGTTTTCCCCCTCTCTTGTTTTCCCCCTCTCTTGTTTTCCCTCTCTGTTTCCCCTCTCTGTTTTCCCCCTCTCTTGTTTTCCCCCTCTCTTGTTTTCCCCTTCCCCCTCTCTTGTTTTCCCCCTCTCTTGTTTTCCCCCTCTCTTGTTTTCCCCCTCTCTTGTTTTCCCCCTCTCTTGTTTCCCCCTCTCTTGTTTCCCCCTCTCTTGTTTTCCCCCACTCTTGTTTTCCCCCTCTCTCGTTTCCCCCACTCTTGTTTCCCCCCTCTCTTGTTTTCCCCCCTCTCTTCTTTCCCCCTCTCTTGTTTCCCCCTCTCTTGTTTTCCCCCCTCTCTTGTTTTCCCCCTCTCTTGTTTTCCCCCTCTCTTGTTTCCCCCACTCTTGTTTTCCCCCTCTCTCGTTCCCCCCTCTCTTGTTTTCCCCTCTCGTTCCCCCCTCTCTTGTTTTCCCCTCTCTTGTTTTCCCCTCGTTCTACTCGTTCACAGTTTTAATATAAGAGAGAAAAACCCAACAACACTTGTGTATAGGGATTTATAGCCGGAATTATACCTAGAAAATCCTACTTAGTATTTAATTCCTTCCCTCTACTGATTAATTGTCTTTAAATCCCCCCCCCCCCCCCCTGGATATTTAAATTAATCCCTTTTATTTACACATATGAGTAAAATAGAATAAAAATGTATAAAAATCCACGTAGCGCCTAGGAAAAATATTCACCAAATCTTAAGCTTCGTGTTTTTTCTTAATATTATATGAGCCAGAAGAAGTTAATATATTTAAATAACGGGAGATCTGAGTTACCCCATTTTTTTTTTTTTTTTTTTTTTATGAGTTTGAAGTATTAGTAGAAGAGTTCTTTACTTTGTCCTCTCTCTCTCTCTCTCTCTCTCTCGTCTCTCTACCTTCTCTCCCTCTCTCATCACTCTTCTGTCCCATCTCTTTCACTCACCCTTCTCGGTCACCATCTCTCACTCACTTTCTCAGTGTCACCCATCTCTTTCACTCACTCTTTCTCAGTGTCACCCATCTCTTTCACTCACCCTTTCTCAGTGTCACCCATCTCTTTCACTCACCCTTTCTCAGTGTCACCCATCTCTCTCACTCACTCTTTCTCAGTGTCACCCATCTCTTTCACTCACCCTTTCTCAGTGTCACCCATCTCTTTCACTCACTCTTTCTCAGTGTCACCCATCTCTTTCACTCACTCTTTCTCAGTGTCACCCATCTCTCTCACTCACTCTTTCTCAGTGTCACCCATCTCTTTCACTCACTCTTTCTCAGTGTCACCCATCTCTTTCACTCACTCTTTCTCAGTGTCACCCATCTCTTTCACTCACTCTTTCTCAGTGTCACCCATCTCTCTCACTCACTCTTTCTCAGTGTCACCCATCTCTTTCACTCTCTCTTTCTCAGTGTCACCCATCTCTTTCACTCTCTCTTTCTCAGTGTCACCCATCTCTTTCACTCACTCTTTCTCAGTGTCACCCATCTCTCTCACTCACTCTTTCTCAGTGTCACCCATCTCTTTCACTCACCCTTTCTCAGTGTCACCCATCTCTTTCACTCACTCTTTCTCAGTGTCACCCATCTCTTTCACTCACCCTTTCTCAGTGTCACCCATCTCTTTCACTCACCCTTTCTCAGTGTCACCCATCTCTTTCACTCACCCTTTCTCAGTGTCACCCATCTCTTTCACTCACTCTTTCTCAGTGTCACCCATCTCTCTCACTCACTCTTTCTCAGTGTCACCCATCTCTCTCACTCACTCTTTCTCAGTGTCACCCATCTCTTTCACTCACCCTTTCTCAGTGTCACCCATCTCTTTCACTCACCCTTTCTCAGTGTCACCCATCTCTTTCACTCACCCTTTCTCAGTGTCACCCATCTCTTTCACTCACCCTTTCTCAGTGTCACCCATCTCTTTCACTCACCCTTTCTCAGTGTTACCCATCTCTTTCACTCACTCTTTCTCAGTGTCACCCATCTCTTTAACTCTCTCTTTCTCAGTGTCACCCATCTCTTTCACTCACTCTTTCTCAGTGTCACCCATCTCTCTCACT